>JAWWMK010034649.1:0-13101 GCA_035047105.1 Galeopsomyia nigrocyanea
AACAAAAAAGTTATAGCGAAAAAACGGAAAATTTGAAAAAAAGCGAAAACAAAGCTTCCTCTCCAAGGAAGCAAAATCTGAGACAAAAATCGAACCATTGCTTGCTGTTCTACTTTCGGCACAAGGCTTATCCGCTCGGTCGAGTCACAATACGCAGAGTAAACACTATGTAATAAATATTGCATGGGAACATTACCGGTGAGACCGTGTGCGAAATGTCGTACACCCCAGTGGTGTCGATTGAACCCTCTAGATTTACAGGCAAATGGTGATCGATCGAGGATGATGAACAGAAATGGAATAAATCTGATTATAAGCCGCGATTTATAGCCGTTGCAAGCATTAAAGGACTGTCTGGCATTGAAACATTTTCGGACGAAATATGTGTAGGACAATATTGCTCTCCATCGCGTTTGTCTTACTAATGGTATTGTTGGTTAATTCGATGGACGAGGCTGAAAATGAAATACATCAAACGACTTACATACGCTTAGCTAAATTAGTTACAGACTTTCGCGACGTATGCCATACCTCCAATGTCTTCATCGCGCGGAGAGATTCATCGAGTGGTATGCATCTTTGATCAACTATTACTTCCACATTGAAGCCATTAATCGTTTTGTAATTAAATCCGCAGATCTACTTGTCTCTCGAGCGCTCATGACACTCGTGAAAATATTGTCTCACACTGATGTATTCTCAATAATAACGCGAATAGCTGACATTCCCAGAATCATTGATTACAGCACAAAAAATCTCGACAGGCCAGTGTTCATCGTGATAATCAGATCAACGGGAGATTTGAAAACATTTGCCAACGTCACGAGAACTGCAAGTTTGAATTTGTATCGTACTCTGGTGATATTCACGAAAAATTTGGTATACTGCAATGAACCCGTGGGAAATCCACTTCACTTGGTTTTCGACACGAAGATGTGGGTTGTTTGTCAGGATCAGCCGATAGTACGGGAATGGTATTCGCTGGAACCGAATAAAACTGAGACTCACGATTTGTTTATTTGGACGGCTGATGTTCGTGGATTTCGACGTCTCACCAATAAAAACTTCTACGAAAGGAGAAATTCGCTCAAAGGAAAGAGCTTGCGCGTCACTGTACTAGAGGTATTTTATAACGCATCATTGAAAAATCGAAAATTTGCCCTGATTTTTCCAATAACAATTTGATATAGCAATCAAGAATAGAAGAAGGTAAATTGACAGGATTTTTCGGCACCCTTCTGTTGGAATTAGCAACGCTTGCAGGTTTCGAAATCGTTCTTCAGCCCCCTGAAAAAGTACCTGGATCGTACGATCCCGTGACGAGAAACTACAGTGGAATAATGGGTAAATTGCATACAGGAATGACCGACATCGGTGCTGGTGATTTGACCATCAGCAAAGAGAGATTGGATTTTTGTGATTTCTCGAAACCAATGTTACTCGCCAAAGCGAATTTCTACATAAGGAAGCCTAGTGATTATCACTTGATGTGGTCCATGTATTATAATGTAATTAATACAATTTTTATTGCATAGTTTGCTAATAGGTTCATTACCAACCATTGTCGTTTTCAGGCGTTTGGAATTAAAGCGTCCTATTGTTTGCTGCTATTCATCATCACCTCTCCATTTTTAATCGCAACAGTAGTACACAAGTACAATAAATTCAGTTTTGCGGGAAATGTCTACGAGAACTATTTGAACGTTTGGGGCATATTTTGTGCCAAATCGTCTTTAGGTATTTTCAAGTAATCGCAATCAGATCCTATGAATATACAATGCATTATTATTTTTCTTGTAGATTTTCCTGAGCAGTGGTCAGCCCGAATTGCCTATTACTCGCTGTACATTTTGTCGTTTATGCTTTATACTGCATATTCCGCCCTGTTGGTTAGTTATTTAGCTAATTTCAATGCACATTTGCCGTTTTACTCTCTAGAGGGATTTGCTGCTGCCAAGACCCACAGAATAACAACCGTCAAAAATAGCAGCTACATCGACTCGTTTAAAGTATTGGAAAAATGATAAATTTCTACCAAATTTAGCATTTATAAAAAAAGGAATTTTTTAATTTTAGATCTCCAATGATAAAGTTATGAGTAAATTGAACAGTTTTCTGTTGGATGATACAGAATTGCCATCAACACTAAAAATGGCAATTAACCAAGTAAATTTTTGACATAGTGCCGTTGTATCAAATTAAACATGATTAGCTTATCCATCTTTTTTTTTTATGTTCAAGGCTTGTGACAAAAACATGAAAGTCGTTTTGTATATGGACGACGCAAATTTGAGTAGTAACAGAGTCCAACTACCCTGCGAGCTAATATCATTCGAAAGAGGCCGTTTGGCCAGCATGGCTTTGGCTTTTGTTAAACATAGTCCATACATTGGTCTTATAAATTTTCAGTGAGTATCGGATGATTTTTTCGGATGAATAAATCGCTAAAATTATTCATTTATTTTCAGCTTGCAGCGATTGCAAAGTATCGGATTATTCAATGCCATCAAAGATAAAAATTATAAGAAGCGAGAAATAATCCGCGATGATTATAAACCTGTTGATTTGTACAGTACGATGCCTGCATTTGGTATTCTGTATTTTGGAATGGTGTTATCAGTGATTTTAATGATAATCGAAAATGGCATTTTTCATTGCTTCAAACGACGTAATCATATAACCTTGCCCTCAATAAAATGGTTAGAAATTCAGAATGGATTGATACGAAAATCTTCTACTAGGATAATAGAGTTTATAAGAAAGTAAAATAAACAAATTTCGGCAACTATCGGGAAAAAATAAGCACATCAAACACATTTGGCGAAGAACTTGATTCAACTTTTGCATTGCTGATGCAGACAAAATTGTCACCTACTCATTCCATTTTTTTACAACAAAGATTAATGCACTGACAATGTTGTTTATCTTGAAAACATGCACGCATGGTTGATTTGACAGCTCGTTCGATTCATGCAAAGTAAAGACTATGTTGATATGTACACGAACCTGTCGATTAATAAATTACACTCTTTAATTTACTGATTTTATCCAAAAGATGTTGATTGAACCTTATATTATCATGCAATTAAATATTCTGACGATTCGCAGAGAGGTAAAATATAAATCATTCGATACATGTTAGTTTTTGCTGTTTCACAATAGAGTAAACAAATATTTATGTTAAAATTGAATTTATTGATGTTTGGAATAAATAAACTACATTTTGTTTATTTGACTGCAGTGTCGATTCACTCATAATGTTCGACTCTTCGTGAGACTCTACGTGTTCCTGGAAAACTTCTTGCTCATAAGATTCATGGGGAATTTCGGGTTCCTGTTGGTGCTCATGTCCATGTCCCTCGTTTTTAGCTTTTTCAAGAGCCTCATGAACCTTGTCATTCCAGTCTTCTAATTTCCACTCGTCCTTTAGAGTTTGGAGAGCTTGCTCAGCTTGCCTCTTTGTACTTTTTTTTTTGCTAATCTTGATGGCCTCGTTTATTGCGTTCTCCCATTTTTCTTTCTCCGTCTCGATGGCTTCCTTGGCTTTCTCGCGAATTTCGTGATACTTGTTCTTCAGTTCTTTCTTGCTAATTTCTACCACTTGTGACCTTTTCCTTTGATGAGCTGCTCAAAGGTCTTTTTCAACTGACCCAAGTAATCTTTGGCCTTGACTCCGTGCCACCAGTTGGTTACATCTTCCACGAAGAGCGACCTTAAAAAATTATTCATTTTTTGTTACATCAAAAGTTTTCACTTGTTTGAAAATGAACCATTTAGTTTTTAGAAAAGCTTACCTCATTGTCAACACTGAAATCGACAGGACTGGCCTACAAAAATGCAGTTGTTCAACTTTAATAGACCTTTCTTTTTTACAGACTTTAATCAATTAGGATATTATTGTTGTTTTTACTACATCAAAATTGATGACAAAATCAAAGGTAATTACCAAAGTTAAGGTGGTGCCCAAAAGAACAAGAATCAGTGTTTTGGTGAACATCTAGTGTGAGAGACTGGAAACAAGCCAAATTGAACCGACGTTGTCGCTTTTTTCTCCTGTATTTATACCAATAAATCGAATATGTTAATCCACTCAACATCTGTGTTGACAAAGATTCTCCAAAGGCAATCTGTTTACCGTTCGATTATACACATGTCAAGTGAAAAGTTAAATAGAATGACTTGGTTCGATGAAACTTGCGTTTAATTAAAAAATTCCTTTTCTATTCAGCTTAATGAGATTTCAAGAATACGGTATTTTAAACCGTATTAAAAAACTCCATAGTAATTTTAGGGTCAGTCGTGCTGAACAAAAGATCAATGTTAATTTTTGGGGTGTTACTCCTCATCTAACCATATTGTTATTTGGAATTTTTTTTAGTATTTTGGTATTGTGCTTCGAGATAATTATCTACTAAAAATATTGATAAATGAAAAGCAATTGTGCTAATTTTGTTATATAATCTATTGTAAATGGAAATAAATTGCATACTTTCACTTCAATTTTAGTAATGCAAGCATAAAGTGTACAGCGCGAATGTACCGAAGCTCCATATATTGAGACGTATTATTATGATCCATTAGTTGGATCATTGATTTACAATAAAATTTCAATCGCAAAAAAACTTGCAGAAACTTGATTGTTTAGTTTACCTTACAAAATATACAAGTGAAGAAGGGAACATGAAAATTGTATACATTGTATTTATTTTTAGTTTATATTTTTTGTTAGTCGAAACATTTTACATTAACGAATGCAATGAAGATGTGGTAAAATTCATTATCAATGTACAAAAACAATACGAAAGTAGCAGTGTGATTATTGCCAAGAGTGAAATATTTAATGGTGAGTGTTTGTGATTTTTAATTTTATATGTTAACCCTCAAGTCGCCTTTTTTTGCTTCAGGTCTTTCTTCTCAAGCTGAATTGTCCGTAAAATTAACCAAATATTTTTCTCATACAAATGTCTGCTCAATGTTCACAACTGTCGCTAACCTTTCTGAAAGTATAGAATATTACAACAAGCGTCTCGTCTACCCGCTATACGTAATATTTCTTGAATCTTTCAATGATTTCAATCATCTCGTTGAAGTTGCAAACAATCAGAGCTTCAAATCACTAGCTACTATGCTGATATTCAAGAGTTATAATAAAACTTTAATGGAAATATGCAAAAATCCAAAACATAATTATTTTAACTTATTTTTCAATTCTAATATGCTAATAGTATGCCTCGACGAAGATGTACCTATAAGAGAATGGTACTCGTTATTCTTTGATAAAGTTGAACTGCATGACTATGCAACGTGGACTTCCAAGCAAGGGCTCCAATTGCTGGGTCGTAAAAATATGTATGAGCGAAGAAAGTCTTTGAAAGGGATAAATTTACGTATAACTTACGTAAAGGTATGGTTTACTTCACGATGTTCAATCCAACAAAATTTTGATATATTTTTGTTTTAGAATGAAATTGATGAAAAAAATGGAACTTTGCAAGGTTACTTTGGGGAATTTCTAAAGATTATGTCGGAGTTTGCAAACTTTACTTATGAACTTCAAGAACCAGAAGATGCGTATGGAATATACGATGATGCAGCTGAGCAATGGAATGGAGTAATAGGACAGTTAGTTAATAATAAAACTGACGTAGGATTAGGTGATTTTACTATAACAACTGAGCGCCTCGACTATGTTGATTTTGCGATTCCACTAAAAACCCTACCATGTTGTTATTTTGTTAAAAAATTAGATCAAGTCTTGCCAAAATCAATTTATTACAAGGTAAGACGAAAATTTTTTCTGTTAGATTCTTATTAATGCCATTTTAAATAATTGTAATACATAATTTTAGTCACTTGGCAACCGAGCGGCATACGCACTCGCTTCTATATATTTCTTGGCTCCATTTGTAATCACCTACATGTTATATAAACATAATCAAGCATGTTATTACAAAACAAGCGTATGGAGAGTTGTGAAAATATTACACGAAAATTTCATTCTGGTTTGGGGTATTTTATGCAAAATGCCATTGACAAGTAACATTTGACATACTACATACTAATAGGTCTATTTCTTTAATTTCATAAATTTTTAATTTCCTCAATAAATTTCAGAGATGACAAAGATTTCGTCATTACGTCTGGCTTATCTTTCATTATATATTTTGTCACTTTTGCTTTCATCAATATATTCAGCAAATCTTACGAGTTATTTGATAAATCTTGAATCAGACTTGCCATTTTACTCTGTTGACGACTTTATAAATGATGGTACCTACAAGCTGATAGTCGTCGAAGGTAGTAGCACGATGGACCAAATAGAGGTAAGTTTAATTTTTTTTTCGTGGAAACTACATGTGCTATAATAATTAGTGATTCTATTAAAGAATTCAAAAGATGAAATATTCAATAAATTAAGAAAAAAGAATATGTTGCTCGACAAAAAATATTTTCCAAAATCCACGCAGGCGGCAATGCAACAGGTAAAATAACTTTTTTTAATTCTAAATAAATTTAATGAAATTACATAATGATTCGTGAATATTCAAGCTTTGCGATGACGAAAAAATGGCTCTTTTCGATGACACGTACTGTAAGCATCCTGAAAAAGCTTCTGCATCTTGTCAAAGTGTACCTTTTGATGAAAGTCATCTTACCAGTGTATCTATTGCATGCGTAAAAAATAGTCCTTACACAGAGTTTTTCAATTTTTGGTAAGTATTTTGACCAAAGTAAAAAGTCCTCTGTAATTTTAAGATATTTATTATGTGTTTTAGTATTCAAAAGTTACAAAGCTCTGGACTTCTTCAGCATATGAATGAACGAAATTCACGAAAATATACTGCGCAATCATCCAATTATCATGCCATTTCATTTCAAAGTGCGAAATTGATTTTTTCCATTTTAATAGGAGGATTATGTTCATCTATTGTTGTTTTTATCATTGAAAAAATATTTTTTTATTTTTTTCCAACGGCTCAACACGAATTCGCGGTATCGCGAACAAATTATTGGACCCCTCTAATTAGACCACCAAAAAAAAGTAAAATAAACTTAAAAATCAAATAATTCTGATGTTCAAGTTTACATTAAAAGTAGTTGTGTGAGTAGAAATGTATTATTTAATTTTGTGATCATTAAATAAAAATGAAATTTTATTACCAAAATCACTTTATTTTTATTAAAAAGTTAAAAGCATTTCACTAATGTAAAGTCCTTTTTCAATTTTATTCACGCAAGAGTAAATTTCATTGTACTTATATGCCATTAGATTGATTTTTGTCGACAAGGTTGACATTAGGATGCATTACAAGCAGTCAATGAAATCACAAACGTTGCTTTACCTGTTTCTGCAGAATTAAAATCAGTCTACTTTCTAACGACAAACAGGCATTTAAACAAGATGCGCTTTTCGACTGAAATTTTTGTTTGGTTTATGTTTTTAAAGTATGCATGTACTTCTCTTGTTAGTCAAGAAGATAAACGACTAATTGCATTCATTACTTTTGTTAAAACTGTATGTCACGCTATAAAAGTATGTATATCTAAATCTTTTGCTCAATCATCATAAGTGCAAAATAATTTTATATACAAACATTGACATTTATTTCTATTTTTTTGACAAACAAACAGATTCTAATCAAGTTGGACATATTGTAACAGTCTTGCAACATTTGTCTGAAAATAATCATCTTTCAATGTATATAACAATGACGGAACAGGGCCATCGAGTATGACAAAATATTCGTCCCTTTTACACCATAATACTTGAATCTTTGCAAGACTTTAATTTTTTTGCTAATATAACAAATGCTAGAAAAGTTGTATTCGTCATTTTTAAAACTGCTGATCAAACTTGATGGATTTATGTAAAAATCCGCAAACAAACTATTTCAATTTAGTTTTGAATGTAAAAATGCTTGTTGCAAACTTTAAACCGTAAAAAACTCGATCTTTTATGACGCATTACTAACAAGTAATTACGTACGATTTCAATTTTTCAATTTATTGCCCAAAAAAGAGTACAATATACAGTACAATACCACAGAGATCAATAAATGGTCGGTACGTGGTTGGGCGCAAAGTCTTTGTTCATTAGTTGTTATATTATTAATTAATATCACAAAATCACTCTTGATTGTGGGAAAACATATTTGTATGTCTGGAAAATTATATTTTGATCGTTTAATTCTTCATGAATCAACAAATATATTCCGACTCTTGGATCATGAAAGTGAAACATGTAACTGAGAAATATGTTGATCGATTTCAAAGATTTAACTAATGATGCAGTAAAAGGGGTTGTAAGTAAAAATTGTAATTCAAATAGCGTGCATGTTTCTTAATAATTAGTAATCTAATACTTCATTGCAGCTTTGCAGTAAAGAAAAAATCATATTTTTCATTGATGATTTTTCCATTCGAAGCTCAAAAATTCATCCTTGTTGCAAATTCGTAGCTTGTGATGTACAACATTTGGTTACTTAATTTTTACAAAAAACAGTCCATACGTTGACTTTTTTTAATTTCTAGCAAGTGCAGATATTTTGCACAATTAATTTCGTTTTATTCAACATTCGGATAATTTTACATATTTTTCTCAGTTTTCAAAAATTCAGCGCTTCGGACATTCTCCTAAAGGAAAGATATTTTTCGCGCCATCAATGTCCAAAGATACTTTACGAAAAAGTGACGCTGTTCAGCGTTCAGTTTACATGCTACATTCTACTCATGTTCTTTCTATTGTAATTTTTGTTTATGAAAAAATACATTTTCACTTTTTCAAGCCCGCACATCAATTCAAAAAGTCGCAAACGCATTACTGGACACCGCTAATTAGATCTTTGGATTGAAACCGCCGGTCTTGGATCATATATTTTCCTAGTTGGAAAAAATCATGGCAAATTATTGTGAAACAGTGTTGTAATTTGAAAATGAGCAATTTTAAACTTGTTTGATTCCCTCTCACAAGATACTCCAATAAATAGTGTTGCAAAGAATAATCTGTAAAAAAATTGTCAATAATTATATGTCTTTTAATAAAAGTTCAACACGCATCGCGATGACTATCTAACTAATTGGAGACGCACGCTTCTCTAAAAACTGTTATTTATCTCGGGTAACGACGAGCTATTAAAACAAAAAAAAAATCGTCGACGTTATTTCAATCGATCCTCCGACCTTCAGCGACGTTTTACTGACTTATGAGAGAGAAAAAAACGATCGAAAGCGCGATAGAATGCGACAAGACAACTGAAAAATGATGCCTACTCACGATCCTATATTTATGAAACGCAGGTGAACCCTACAATTAAAAATATTTCTACAGTAAAAACACTATCCGAACACCTCGAAGTTAGTAAACCACTCGAATGTAGGTGACTGTTTGAATAAAAATGCTTTTATTTTTCGGCTGTTTGATGCTCGTCGTCGCTAAAGAAGCGTATGGCGACAAACATAGACAGGAATCCGACTTGAAAGAGTACGATAATCTCGTTTCGTCAGTTCAAGATTTATTTGGCTCGTCAAGTGTTTATATTATAAACGCTGGCTTTTACGAAGGTGATTAAAAATTTTTTATTTTTATCTTTAACGGATAATTCACATCATCCCGTAGCAGATCTGGCAGAAACGGTGTTGATGACGAAAATGTCACGAGAGTTTTCCAGCAAACCAGTGCCTATACCATCTCAAAACATCAATTTCACTAAACTGCACGATAAAGTCAAGTACTACAATAGTAAAGCTGTGCAGCCATTGTTTGTTATATTGTTGAAGACAGTATACGATTTGCATCAATTCGCCGAAATAACGAAGCATTACAACATGGCTTTGCACATTTGGCTGGTGATATTTATGCAGTCGTCGATACAGACACTCAATGATTATTGCCGGCAACCGCATGAAAATTTATTCAATCTCGTAGTTAGCTCAAGAATGCTTGTCAAGTGTTACCACAATACCATGCTGAGAGAATGGTATTCCGTGGATGAAAAGAAAGTTGAGACTTTTGATTATGGCATTTGGTCCGCGGAGAAAAAACGAGTAATCAGATTCGCGGAGGATCATTTCTTCGAGAGAAGGAGCAATTTAAAGGGTGCACGATTGAAAGTATCGGCTGTGCAAGTATGTCGATGAAAATTTTCTTTTTATGGCAATTTAAAAAAAAATCTAATTTTCAGGTGAAAATTTCCGGCTGGAACAGCACGATGAACGGTTTCTTCGGAGTAGTTCTCGAAGAACTAGCAAGTCTAATGAATTTCACGATCGAATTCGACTCGATCGAATCGACATACGGATGTTATAATGAGTCGACTCGCCGTTGGAACGGTGTTGTCAGAAGATTAGTAGATCGTGAGGTCGACATGGGTATCGGTGAATTCAGCTTGACTCGCCAACGAGTTGCAGTGATTGATTTCACGATACCCCTATTGCACACCGTAGTCAACATCTTTGTGAAACGTCCCGACATGACCAATGTCGATTGGTCGGCTTACGTCAAGGTGAGACTGTTTTACGAGATTTTTCCGATAAAAAGAGTCTAGATCAGCGAATTTTGATCGTAATCGTGCCTTGGATCAATATTTTCGCGAGCAATTCATGCTTGACAGATAAATCACGCCAAAAGAGATTACGATGCAATTTTCAAAAGGTCAAACGAACTGATTTGTGTTTGAACAGCTAATATTATCGAATTCGAGAATGCGTACTTGGATCAATAGATTGCGTAATATTGAAAAATCTGCGCTGAATTCAATGTGGCCTTGCAAATCGAATTTGCATATTGCTTTCTGTTTTATTTTTACTTATGCGTTGTTTTTCTTCTTCTGGATTTCAGGCATTTCACAAGGACATTTGGCTGATAATCATCGCAATAATGATTGTCAGCCCGATAATTTTAACCTTCATGTGGAAAGTAATCAAGGGCTACGATATGACCCATCATTTGGTTGAAGAGTATTTATCTATATGGGGCATTTATTGTCAAAAACCGCTGCCGGGTAATTATTTACTCCAGATGAATAATGATACATTTTTTTCGTTTATAAAATACATTTAAAAAAAGTGACACGACTAAAAATCTCGTTAAAAAATGAGCTTTACACGGCGAATATAAATGATATATACGATAGTAAATCAGTAGTAGCAGACTAAATGTGGTCAGCCACGAATCGTTTTAATATTTTTACGATATCTAAAGGATCCGACATGATTTTTATTTTCTACTCAATACAATTCATATTACACATGATAAAACAACTCAAACACTCATGCGATATTATTGCCGAAAAAATAAATAAATAAAGAGAGACGCTTAAATATTCACGCTTTACGAAATTACAACGTAGATTTTCCAACGGCGTCGTCATTGCGTTTGGCATACATATCGATATTCATATCGTCGCTGGTTCTCTTTGCCGTATACTCGGCTTATCTCACCAGCTATCTCACCGTCTTCAAGCCAAGTTTACCCTTCAATACATTCGAGGGCTTCGTACGTGATGGCACCTACAAGCTTATCGTTATACGGCATAGTTCCAATCATGATCTCTTCAAGGTACATTTCTTTTTTTTCTTTTTGCTTTGTTTTACAAGTTTTCGATGATTTTAGAGAGTGCAAAAGTCGATATTCTACGATATGGGCAAATTATTAAAAAGCGAAACGGAGCTGCCGGCCGACGTGTTTGCTGCTGCGAGACAAGTGAGTAAACAAAATGTCTGCAAGAGTGATATTTGTTCAACAAGTACACACCCTTACTTTTTCTAATCTTTGAGCATCATCGCGTCTGATATCGATTCTTTAGAGTTGGAACTTGCAATAAACATTCTGCAGTTTTCTATACTTTGCAAACGTCGTGAAAATCATGAATTATCAACTCATTGTACGTTGATAGGTATGCAACGAGAAAACTGTGTTCTTCACCAATCAATTGGTAATCGAGAAAGTCGCCGGCCATTTGCCCTGCGAATTGATGCCGGTGACTAAAGGCAGAGTTGATCATGCCAGTCTAGTCCTCGAGAAAAACAGCCCTTACACGGAAATTTTCAACTACCAGTGAGTTTATCCTTACACTCCTCGCTCTTTACAAATATTCTCAATTGATTGATAATTACAGCTTGAAACAACTGCGAGCTCTCGGTATAATAGAGTGTTTGAAACGTCGCTACTTCAAGAAATACGTCATCCAACCATTGACCTACCTACCAGTGGATTTTCGCGAGATAATTCCAGTCTTGGGAATTCTCATTCTCGGGTTCGCAATCGCTTTGCATTTATTGATCTGCGAATTCATGTTTTATAAGAAAAAGAGGCGATCGGTAAACAGCATCAAGATGAAATTAATTTATGTGAAACAGTCGATGACGAGTGTATAATTAAAAGTCGCTTTATTTGTTTTTTTACGAAGAAAGTTGTAAATATCGCTAAAGCTGCAGAAAAATGTTATCGGGAATGATGTGCTTTTTACTCGTGGATTTTTTTTTATATAATAAAAATCGGGCTATCAATGAGCGACGAGCAAATGCTGAATCACGTGAGTCTCGCAGCTGAAGTGAAGAATTACTATATAGAGCGTCGAGTGTTTTCAATTACAAAAAATTTCAAAACAATTATGAAAAAATTAAATTTTTTGAATTCAAACAATTTTTTTTTCTAATTTTTATAAGTAATTTCGATTCAGTAAAAATTTATCTGGTTAAAATAAAAATGTTCAATTTTTTCATAATTGTTTAAAAAATCTTCATAATTAATGAAAAAAAAAATATATATATTTTTCAGAATTCTCATAATAGATCTCACAAAGGTTACTCGATACCGACCGAGCTTTGTGAGATCTATAGACTTTTATTTGAAATAAATTGGCGCCAGTCCAACAGCTGTTATTGTAATTGTGATTTTTTGTTGTTGTAATTTTGTCAAAAATAAATTAAATTATGTAGGTCTAAAATAAATAAATACTTGAAGCTAGGAAATAAATTGAATTATGAAGGTCGAAAATAAATAAACAGAAGATTTGTAAGTTGAAAATAAATAAATAAATGAAGCTAGAAAACAACTAAATAATAAATAGTAGTCTTTATTGATGAGTGGTAATTTTGATT
>JAWWMK010034660.1:0-13101 GCA_035047105.1 Galeopsomyia nigrocyanea
CCTTATAATTATAATTAAGCAAGATAAAAACGAAAAATAAAAAAGTTCTTAAATTTGCTGCATACTTAAAATAAGAAGTTTTTTTTGTAGTGTACCTCTGCGCTTCTTGCTATACTCGCCGATGGAATCATCCAACCTTCCGCAAATTTATGGCGTATGCCCCGTGCTCGTGATGTCGCTCAATGCGTATTGTTTTTGGCTTTTTTTTTCTTTCATTCATTATCGTTCTTTGAAGCACTTTTTTTTTGGTTGACCGATGTTGGGATGCATTAACTTCTAGGTTTATCAGTGGATATAGTTTTGAATTTGGGAATGGATTTTATGCAAAGACACGTTTTTTATCATTAAATATTGATAAAATTAAGTATTCGATAAATTAGTTCTCTACTACTCACAGAAATTCTTCGCATACACTTTCAACTCACCTGAAACAGAAGAAGAATACACGTGATTAGATAAATAATTTAAAGGATAAAAATTGTACAGAAATCAAGTAGTACAATCAAGTAGAAAAATGTATATATGGTCAGACAATCTTTACGATTGATTTAAAAATATTTGTCAGTCTCATAATTCTTTCAAACTGACATTAAATACCAAAATAAACAATATCTTCCAGACAAAAAATACTCATTCGTTATTAAAAAAACAAGCAATGCATATCACCCACAACATCGAAACTACGATTCTCCATAAACTGCAATCTCGTCCTGGCAATCTAAAATCCCGTCTGGTTTATGCTAACGTCGGGGTTGAACGGCCTCAAGTCAAAATTTCCGCGGAGATGACCTATATATTCACATACACACATACGCGTGTATGCGCAATTTTCTCGCGCACCTGCACAACATTGCAACACATATCGCGTGCAACGCCGCCGCCGCCAAGAATCATCCGGCACACGCGAACACGCGGGCGGCGGCAGCCTTTCTTTAAGACGCGATTATACCGTGCGCGCGCGCCACGATGCGATATTCCGAAAGGGAAGCGTCTGGGAGGGAGGGAGAGAGAGATTAGATGCGTTTAAGGAAGAGTTATAGTGGTAGAGTAAAATCTGTTTTCAGATTCTGTCTGTTATGGTGAGAGTAAGATGTTATTAGTCGATTTCAGTTTTTTTATGTTATAAACTGTAGTTTTGAATACTTAACATATGGAATTCGTTAGTTTCGTATTACTCCAACTTCCAACCGCAAAGTTACGCGAAACAGTGATTTCTCGAGAACAATTGAATTGTTATGAAACTCCCATGGGGAAATAGTTGGAAGAACTATAACAGTTTGCACGCTGTATACACACTTACAATAAGCATAAGCCGGCTTCGTGCATCGATATAATAGGTAATTGAGAATAGTTAGTTGAGTTTTAGCGAATTTCTAACGAGCGTGAACGACCAATTGGACTAATGAAATCGTTAAACCTTATATTTCGAGCGAAAAAAAGGAGCGTGATATCGATCGGTCAGCACGTAATAATTGATCTTCACACACACACACAAACACACACACACACACACACACACACACACACACATACACAGACACACAAGCTGCCTGCCGCGGCGCGGTTCCTTTATTCATTATGTAGCTGTCGGCAATGCGCTTTAAAACCTGGCGATTATATACTTGGACGTTGTGGAGGCGATCGCGTGCTTAACGCTTTAAACGAGACCATTTTGCAACGCGAGCCAAGATTATTAAAGCTGAACTCCATGATTGAGCTGCTTTTTCATTCTAGCGATAACAATAACTCAATGTGTACTTCGTGCGAGAGGGGTGAATGTACGTTATGTATCCATTGGGAAAGAAATATTGTTATCTTATGATAAGATTGAGGCTTAATCAAATAGAATGAAAGGATACTGATCGTGAATCGATCATGCATCAATCAAATAATTTTTTGTACATCGATTTGGCATTTTGTATTACAATATCAATGCATCTATATAACTTTAATCATAAATTCAACTTAATAAAATAAAGATACGGAAAGTAAATGAAGTCCGTTCGTTATGAAGTGTACATTAGACTAGATCATAGTTACTCAGGCTAATATTCAGTGGCTACTATGTGGCGGTTATATAAAGGCTGGACCCGCTCATATGGCTAAATGGTATGTGTATTCAGGCATAATTATTGGATGAATTATTTCAGAGGTTAATTAAGCCTTGATATAATCATAGCCTTATTCAAATTTAATTTAAAAAAAATCAATAGTTTGCGCACAACCAGAAATCTGAAGTGAACAAATTGCCTTCGAATTGCCGTCGTAATTCCGTGTGTAAGTTTATTTACAAAAAAAAAACGAAAAATCCAATTATCCAATGTAAGGCACGTGAAGTCGATCGATATACTATATCATAATACAAACGATAGCCCGTGAACCCGTAAAATTAGCCGGTGTGTCAGGTCAAAGTTATTTCGGTCGTTGACTGTGCGCGCGCGCCCGCGTCGCTGAAAGTTTTTCGGGGCCACCACACAGCGTGACGTACGCGTCGCGTGCCACCGCCGATCCGTCGTGAACTTCCGGTCCGGCTATTCTTCCGGTTTCGTGCACCCAAAGCTTGTGTATATATAGCTTTACACGCTCTTTCTTGCCCCCCTTTGGCTTCGCTCTCTAGTATGTGGCTAGCTATATCTAATTTTTTTTCCTCTTCTCTTGTGGTTAAATTTCTGCGTGGTTTCTTTAGGCTCTTAACTTTTGGATTGGATTTTTTTTTCGGGTATTGAGTTACGAGATGTATTTTCTGGTTCGTCAATTAGGATAATAGCTCGTCTGTTTGTGAAACCATTTCGATTGTATTGTAAGGTTGTGTAGCGGAAGTAAAATTAAAGATCTTTTTTTGTAGAAAAGAATTGTTGATCGGGTTAGCTGCGTCAGATTTGCAATAAAAAAATTTTCAGTAGAAAAAGCTACGTTTGGTCAGCCTTGTTTTTTTTTTTGACGACCAAAGAATTATTAATCAGTTTGGCTGCGTCAGATTTTTATTGAAAAAAATTTTCAGTAGAAAAAGCTACGTTTGGTAAGCTTTGTATTTTTGACGATCAAAGTGAACTTCTTAAAAATAGCGTTCTATAAACATTTTTAAGATAATGTAGTGTATTTGAAATAATAAGGATTGTTCGTAAGTGAAGAATTTTCAATCTTTTCAACTGTTTCAGACATGCAAAAAAAAAAATCAGTAGAATTAACTACGTTTGGTCAGCCTAGTTTTCTTAACAACTAAAATATATGTTTTCATTGAATCGATATTCCTTGGAAATAGAGTTCAACAGAGATATCAGTCACAGCATCAATAAATCCATCAATTCTCATCAACTGCTGTTATTTTTCACAACTCCGCGATGCTTTCATATGCCATCAACAAACATTACAACTGCGCTGTTGCATGCTGAAGTGTAAAAACGTCAATCAGATGTACAGGTCAATCAAATATTTACTCTTCCATTCCCCCCACAGCGTTTGTATAAACAGCAGTCAGCGAATGTAAAAAGACAACTTTGATTAACATTTTGTGTATCGACGCTACAGCTTCAATCGTTAATCGAGCAAGCTATAAAACCAACATCCGTTAATGGACGCATTATTATCAAGCTGTTTTCAGTTATTGCCGATCGCATGAATATTAAAATACGAAAATTTTCATTCGTGAAACCGCCGATAATTCATCATATATTCACACACGGAGCCAAATCCGCAACGATAGAAATCGCATCAATTTTATCGGAAATCCTTTGCGATTCATTTTGAAAGCGCGCGAATGCGAGCACCCAAACATGAGCATCATTCCGCGAAAACCCCAGCGAAAATAGGCCATAAATCCTCTCTGTGTGTGCGCACAGCCTCGGTTTGTGCGCCCACCTGTATCAGCGCGAAAAACTATCTATCTCTTTCTTTTTTTTTGGGGGGGGGGGGAGCTTTATAGTACTACCCACTCTCGCCTATTACTCATGAAAACTTCACCGGCACTCGCTCGCGCTCAGTGTACTTTTCATAAGAATGGAATTTAATATGAGTGAAGATTAAATCTCGGATTCGGCGTATTAAAAACGTTCCTCGTTTATATCTCGGTGCGCTGTTTTCTCATCCCAACGATTATGGAGAGCGGCGCGAGCAATTTTATGGCTGACTTAATGTCAACGTTGTATGACTCAACCGACGTGTAGTCTCCAATCGGCCGGAAGTTCCTCGTTCTTTCTTTCTGTTTGAGCCTATATCTCGACCTCTTTTTCGCAGTTTGCATCCCTCGGGCCTTCTCTTCTTCTTCTTCTTGTTCTTTTATTTTCTTTCTTCTATATCTCGCGTGTACCTTCGGGCTTGGTTCTTTGCTGGTTGTTAATTTTTCTCTACCAAGTCTTGTTATAAACTTTGATAAAATTATATCGCTCGGAGTCGCAGAAGCTTAATTTTTCCATGTTCTCTATTTATCTTCAGTTTCAAACTACCGCTGCTGAAAAAAAACAATAAAATTCTCGAACAAAAGCGGAATAATCGCGCAGCATTTCGTATTTTACTGCTGCATGCAATTTATGAAAATGAGATTTACAGATAAAATGAAAAAAAACGTACATTCGCGATGTCTCGATATATATATACCGTTGCACGCAAAAAATATTCTGATAATTCCGATAAAATCGTGCAGGGCTGTGCGAAAGTGCCACCATAACGCTCCAATTGCGACGAGAAAACGCGGTTTGACCATTACAAATGACGAAAAAAATACACACACACACGCGCGCGCATCGAATAATTCAACAAAAGCACGTACACGCGAATCTCATCTGGCCACTGGGAAAGAAAACACTTTTCTATTTGGAGCTGCAGAGTACAAAGCCAAAATAACGCGGCGTGAACAAAGCGACGAGAGAAAGAGAGAGGGAGCGACAAAAAAAACACAACATAACGTGCAGCTCGCGAGCTGGTGCATTCTTGTAAATGTATTTTTCAGGTTCGACCTACTCTCCCCGTCGATGTACACACCTGACCGAAAGTACCCATAACTGGACTGAAGCTTTTGTGTGTGTGTGTGTGCGTGGGATTCGATCGATCAGCCAATTGTTGTGCCGTTTCTGGTCAGTGTTGACGCTTTTTTTTAGTTCGTTCTCTGCGCGTGAAAGTGAGAAATTTAATCAATCAAATTGCTGTCGCGCCGCAATGGAATCCTCCGGCGAATGTTCCGAATAGTTTGCATGTCGTGTCGGAAGTATTCCGAGCCCATCATTGAGCCTCCTCGCGAGTGTGCACGACTGTGCGTTTGACGTTGATTTCTGAATATGCTGGTAGTGCAATATTTTGGACTGGCGTTTTTTAATGATAATGTGATGTTGACATTTTTTGTTAGTGTTCGCAAAATTTCATATTTACATGCGAAACATTTTTTTAATTAACACGAGCTTTTCTAGATTATTCGTCAATTATCGAAACTGTTATTGACGTATTGACATTCAATGGGAATAAGTTTCAATTGAATTTATAATATAAAATATATTTTTAGGTGCAAAAATTATTAGATAATTTAATAAATTTCAATTTGTCAAAATCGATAAAGTAATTTCCTTCATAAAATCAAGGAAAATTTACCGAGCTTAGACTTCCGTTGGAATTAGTAATTACATTATTTATTTTGGCCAAATATGGCTAAATTTCACTGTTAAACATGATTGAAATTGCATGAAATTTCAATTCATGCCTCTAATTCGTTAAAATGAATCGATGAATTTGAACACAGATAATAAGCTAGAAACCTCAAAATTATTTTGCAAAAGTAAAGTGACTTAGAAATTTACACCTGTACATTATTTTTCTCAAACAAAAGTCAATGTTGTATATAAAAAATTGTTCATCAGTTAGCCTTCAATAAAAAATAACAGACAGGCTCGCAAGAGTAACACGAAAAAAAATGGTAAGCAAACTCTCTTCTGGTCTTTCTCAAGGCAATAATCCACTTTGCAAGCTTCTTTCGTTTTACTCAAGCAAAAGTTCTTTGACGATCTTCCGAAAGCTTAACGAACTTACCGATGCCATTACTCGCCTTATTCCGGCGTCTGCGTTTTCTTTTCTTTTTTTTCCACGCTACCGCGCCGTTAATCGAATTATTAATTTTGCTTGGTTTTATCTTTTCTCTCTTACTCCTTCGTGGTCGCGCGCCGCAAAAAAACGAAGGCGTTTTGAAAGACCGATAGGGCGCGACTACTTCTCTCGCTCTTTTTTTTTCAAGGGCATCGAGACGAGAGAAGATAAATGAGGGAGTTTGATTGAATGGATGATCAGCGCGATGGCGAAGAGGAGGGCAATTTTTTTTCCCTAACGCCAGTGTAAAAATCAGACAGCAGCTGAATTAGCTGGTGCAGACGATGTTTTTTTCCAAACGAATTAGAAGAATCTTTGGGACGACGTAATATCGAGTTTACGAAGGGAAATTCGCTCGATAAATTTATCTGGAGTAAAAAAAAATTATCTTTCTTTTTCATTATCAAGCTCTCGGATAAAATATTTAATCCACAAATTGAGTGTCGTATTCTTTTTCTTTTCATTGTACCGTAATCCAAACATTGTTGTTGAACAACAGAATCGCTCTTATGAATTCGCGGCACGTGCATCAACCCAAAAAGAAAAAAGTCGTCCAACTCTCGAGCAATATCTCACAATGACCCCGATATCGCACTTTACGATACACGCGTAGATTATTTATTGGACTATAAACATCTTGTCTCTCCCCACCTCTCCCCAGTTCTTTTGGTAAGACTAGCATTTTTCACGCAATTACGGAAAAGTCTCCTTCACTCTTGTCGTCATATCCGGCCTACCCCTCATGATGAATTGCTCTCTTTTTTTTTTCGAGTGCGTCGAGAGGAAGAGAAAGTGAGAAAAAAAAGGAGGGTAAAAAAAATCTCGGTCAGTCTTTCTTTGATCTCTGATAGTGACGGCGTGACAATTTGCCGGCTGACCGACCGGGCAACGATAAATCCACACCGCGCGATTGCTCACTCGGATCCGCGCCGCTCGTCTCGTTTTTCACGTGACCTTCTCGAGTTTCTTTCTGGGCGACGCGCGGCGCTCGAAAATGCATTCCGTGAAAATGAAATTTTTGGTACATATATAGAGAAAAAAAAATCAAATATTCAGCCTCGGGTTTATCGAGTGCGCACTCGACAAAAGCGATTCCATTTCAAAAAGCTGAATGATTTGCGTGAAAATTTTTAAATTAAATATTCGAATGACTCATTGAGCTTCGACACGGCAAAGGAAAATTAATAATTCACACGGAAGGAAATTGATACTTTTTCCGCGACTGAATAACTGCGAAAACGAAAGAGCAAAAAACAAATGCCATGTTAATTAGTGATTATTGACATACTTTCTGGTAAAACAATTGACAACCTTTCACGTTATAACCACGACAAGCTTGTACGATACAGAGTGCATGAGAATTAGGTCAGGTGTATATTTCAAAATGAGTAGAATTGGTCGGAAGCAGAACCGTATACCACGCAGTTTACCACTTACTTGCCTGGACGCGTGTAATGGAAAAAATCTTGAGTGCCCTATTGTAACTCGGTCATTGCTTGCTATAACGTACATGTGCAAGCTTCTGATGTGTGTACATATATATACATGTGCATTTATAGAAGAGGGAAGGCAAAATGTGCAGATTAATCGATGCGTTGAGTGAATTGGTTTTTTTCTCTCTCTTTTTTTTCGCTCTCGCGCGCTTGCAATTGTAGGTCGACGTTATAAAGCGCTCTGCCGCGCTATGACAAGCCATTTATTTCCACGGCTTTCTGAGCTCATTGTTAGGCTTTTGACTTGTTTTTTTTTCCCTCCTCCTACCTTTTTTTTGTTACGCGGTCTATCTTTCAATTTTCGTTTTTTTTTTCAGGGAGCCACTCTGTCGGAAAATTCGAAGTTCGATGTTTGTTTAAAAGGGTGTAATATTTTTTTTACATTGTGGTTGAAATCAGCTAAATAAGACAATTATGTGTTTTTTTTCAATTGACAAAAATTGAATTTTAATTAATATTTGATAGTTTCATAAAACTAATTTTTCACGAAACTGTAAAAGTACTGCATAAGGAAACCCAAATACCCATCCGTCAAATAAGTAATGATAATTTAAAAAGAAAAATTTTTCGATGAGCTGTGCATTTCATACCTAATACTTCCTGATGTGCTTTCGTGCGTTGAAAACTGGACATTGCAATTTCCAAACTTGCTTGGCAACTTCAAACGCTTTCATCCGCTCGATTACTTTCTCAAAGCTCAAAGTTGTCCGAAATGCTGATAAGCGCAGAATTATAATTCCAAAAGGAGAAGGGAAAGGGGGTAGTGGATAAAGCCCGTCGAACTCACATGAAAGAAAATGAGAGAGCTTTCGGCAGTGGGATAGTCGGAGAGAGAGAGAATTCGATTTGCTTCTTGGGGCGGTGGCCGCGAGTATAGCGCGCGAGCGTCTCGACCCTCACGTGGAGAGGAAGGAAAAGAGAGAGAAAGAGAAGAGAAACCGGAAACCAGCTTCAATCCGAAATGACCGTCGGGAGCGAAGCTCGTCTTGAGTTCGACTTCCGGGTGAATTTATGCTGCCCTAGGATATCCCAGGCTACTGAGAATCTTTCTACCTCACTTTTCAACTCGCTTCGCGCTCTTTCTTTTTTTTTTTTCTCCATCGGACTACGCGGCTAAGACGTGCTGCAATGGGATTTGTGTGATTGGCTTTACTTTTTGAAATTCAACTTGACATCGATCCCGATGTAATTTACACTCTGTGCTGAGAAATTTTTTCCTCTTAACGTGCGTAGTTTCTGCAACGGTCTACGCAAATAAATAATTCAAGCTACATTAATAAAGTAATATTTTTTTGTCGTATTTTACTACTTTTTTTCGTGAAAGATTACAGGAAGATCCCATTGTTCGCGAAATTACAGGGTAAGAAAGAAAGGAGAAGGAAAAATCAGATCGGACAACATAAGCACCTTCTCTCTCTCTCCCTCTCCCCCTCTCTCTCTCACTCTCTCTCTCTCTCTCTCTCTCGCTCTCTCGGTATCTATTTCGTCGAGTCGATAGAACCAAACGATAATGAGGTTTCGCGCAGCAGAGAGGCGAACGTACGTCTATATCTGTACGTGTAGGAAAAGATCTGTCGTGTCAGTTTCGCTGGCGGTCAAGATAGAAAGTCTCTGGGAAAACGAGTCTAACTCGATCTACGTTTTCTTTCTCCTTTTCTCTTTTCTCTCTCGTTGTCTTTTCCCTTTTCTCGTTTTCCTTCTCCGCTTACGTCGAAAGGTGAACTCAAATAAATATAATTATGTTTACAATGGACCAAGCCTTGTTTGACGAAATTAACGTTGGCAAGAGAGAGAGAGAGAGAGAGAGAGAGAGAAAGGAAGGTTGGATTTCGTGATACTGCGGAATAAAATGTCTTACTTTTAACAGTTTTTTTATTCCAGAAACTTCATTTCACTTTGAATTCTCTCAGTTCTGAAGTTCGCAATTTAATAAACTGCGACAATCCGATAAAGTTTTAACGAGTTCTTAGAAAATTAACATCGTTGACAACAGAAAGTGGATTGAAAATTGTAAGGGATATACTTCAAATTAATTTTTATTAGTGTAGGTGCACATTTTATTCAAATAGAAATACAATTAAAAACGCAAGAAAGACAGGAATTAAAGAAATTGTGCGCACTACTTGGCATAAGCATAGTTAAACCAACAACGATCTTTAATGAAATGTCATTTCTCAAGGAAACTTCTGTTCTTCTATTTTAGTCTTCTTCGGCTCTACTTTTTATTGGTTTACTCTAATTTATAATTGGTGAAATTGCTTTACCTATAAATGAATACCAGACGCAATGAATTGCGTTAGCACATTTTTATGACCATCTCTCGTCACTGAACGACAACAATGTTACAGTGCAGTATTCCAAGTTCATCAACTGATGGGTTCATAAAACGGGACTAGAAACATAAACGGGATAATAAAAGAAAAGGGCAAATACTGCAATAAATAAGAAGTGATAAGTGTACTGTAGTGTAAGTGGGTGAACATAGGAAAAGAGTTTTTTTTATAAATGTAGTATATAGATGTGGTTAGTTAATAAATATGTAATAATTTTTATTGATATGTTATTTACAATTAAAATATATGTTGTTCAGATTGAGATATGAAATTTTCGGAACAAACAGCTTTATGATTTCTGAACGGATTTGGTGGAGATAATACTGTTATATGTCGGGCCGTCGTCATCGATCGAATGTTAACAATAGAAGAAAATAGCGTTGCCAAGAAGATTTTTTATGGTGTTGCTGTTGTTTAGTTAGTCGTCGATTAGCCTTGAGTCGTGTCGTTAGGGTTATAGTTGAATAAAGTCACGTCTTTTTGTAAAAGTGTTGCGCTATTTCGTGTACAGGAGTTGGGTTATGTTACACTACGAACACCGAACAGTTTGCGCAATACAAATAACTCTTTTATTTTATTTTATAATATACAATACAAATGTTGAATGTTGAATACAATGATTTTGAAACAGAATTCCAAAAAAAAAGCGATGGGCACAAAGTGATGGAAAAAGTATTGGGATAGCTTAAAGAGATTGCAGTAGAGTTCCTAGAAGATCAATGAAAAATGCAGTGAAGGGAGCAGTATTCACGTAGATCGCATATTGAGGAATCGCGACTAGTGCCAAGGGATGGAGCCTCGATTAGAAAATTGCGTTCCACTTTCTGGTTAAAAAAAAGGGGGAGGAAGTGGAGAGAATAAAGAGAGAAAGAGAAGCGAAAGCTGTTAAAGAAATCAAGTAAATCCAGATATCCATTTGTCTGAAAGGTATTCGAATTCCATTGCAATTAATTCCGCTACTGGAAAAAAGCTTTGCGCCGAGGATTATGCTTTTTTTTCATTAAAGAATCCTTTGTTCTCTGTGCACATTGATGTTTCATGAGATTATCATGGAGTAGAATTTTAATTTAATATCGCTTCAATCTATGGAGAGGGAAAGAAATTCCATTCATTATATGAAAATCTGATAAATTGAATTAATTTAATTTGCTTTAAAACGATATTATAATTGAAGGATATACTAAGCAGCAAGTATTTGAAATTAGAAAAAAAGATGACGTGATATTAATTCATAGTATGTTACGTTTTCCATTACTCTTATATTAGCTGTATAAAATAATGTTGAAAGTTTTTTTAAATAACATTTGTTAATGTACACTATTAGTATATCCTAAAATCGGAATTTCAATTTAAACACTATGCAATTCGCAAAGAGATAACAATCAAATTAAAATGATAAAAGAAAAATACTCACATGAAAAAAAAATGTACTACGTATGCAAATTGTCGAAAAGGCCATCGTCGACGAGAAATAGTGGATTTTGGGTGGGGGATCGGCGAAAATTTCGCCGAGAGGACTTATGAAATTTGCCTTTGTAGCATGAGCGCGGAGCAACTGCTCGCTGAATTGGCTGTATCGGTTTTTCGCGCGAGCTCCTAGCGCTCGGGGGGAGGGGGGGGAGGCCCCGGCGAAGCCTTTTGTCTAGTCGACCGTTGCATGTGAGGCGCTTCTTTAAAGAGCCAGCTTGCATCGCGATAACGAGCATTGTCTTGATACGTTTTGCATTTAAATTGAACGTTTGCACTGGCTACCAGCTAAAGGCAGCAAGTGAGAGCGAGAGAGAGACAGGGGTTTGCCTACTGTACAGGATTTGAGGAGAATTTGGTAATAGTGGATTCCCCTTTCAATTTCTCAGAGAGAGAGAGAGAGTGAGAGAGAGAGAGAGAGAGAGAGAGAGAGAGAGAGAGAGAGAGAGAGAGAGAGATAGAGAGATTCTGTATCAAAGCTACGTTTCATTTATGCTGGATATTGTGTTCTAGAGAAAATTCAGACTGTACTGGTGAGTATCAAACCAAATAAATAGGTGATTATTATAATGGTTATTTCGAATCTGTTTTCGATTAGTTCATTTCATTCAATGACTTGAAAACTCAACTGACTGACTGACACAATTGCATTAACGTTCGATCGTCATTCCAATCAAAAATTTTCCATTTTCCACACGAGAACGAGAAAATTTCGTAAATCCGTAAGAAAAATTCATTGGAAAGTCAATCTCGAAAAGAAGACTTCTCATTCTTGGCAGATCTTCATTCCCACTTCTCTTACGGGAAAATCTCAGAGAACGCTTGGGGTTTTAAGGTACGCTCGCGAGCGATAACTCGCCTATTCGTTATCGTGTAATCCGCACCTGTCGTTCTTCGTTTTCTCCAACGAACCTTTCCGCCCCGACGGCTCCGACTTCCTATGGCGTTATATATATAGATCTCTCCGTTTTCAGTCTCTCGAGGAAATACGAAGTCAGCACTGGATGCGGAAATATCGACGGGAATTGATTTCATTTAGTCTGATTGATAACTGTGGCCATTGATCAAAACCAACTGCTACTGATGAGTTTTAGGTGTCGCGGCGCGATGACGATCGTGTGATTTTCTTTTTCTCTTTGCGACATCCGGCAAAATGAATTTTCTTTGACGTTACGCTGATTTAACGCTAATATTTGTGACGAGAGTTCTGATTGGATTCTCGTGATTGGAGATTCAATGTTCGAATAATTGGTGGATTTCACTTTATCCGTTGGATTTTTGAGGTGTTGGGTCTGATGTAATATAATGTTAAATAGATTAATGTTCTATCATTTATTTGATCCACGCGATACATTACTATCATTTCCGAAAGATTTTAAGGAGAAAAACTGATGAAGTTTATCTGGAAATTTTTTATTCCGATTACTGGTATTTTTACAAACTGTCCGATCTCGTGATTTTCTCGGTAGTAACGAATATTGAAAAATTATCATGACCGAAAAAATAGTATATCTCCTCGAGAGTGATTGATATCAATTGCAAATACTCATTAGAGGGAAATGACAAATGAGCTGTACAATTAATTAATTGAAATGTCCGTGAGGTGCAAATGACGAATTGAAATTGAGGTAATTAGGTACGTAATTTGGGATATTTAATTTTCATTTTCATTTTCATTTATTGACCAATACATAGGCAGTGACTAGTACAATCCACTAGTATCTGCACAACCCACAGAAGTG
>JAWWMK010034671.1:0-13098 GCA_035047105.1 Galeopsomyia nigrocyanea
CATATCAAAAAGTGCCATAATTGAGACGGATCTCATTGAGATCTCAATGAGATCATGACTTTTTTTACGCGGGTGCTCACGTTTTATTTATAAACAACAGTTTTATAATATACGTGACAACGAAAAAACTATATAACAGTAGTAAATGTATTTTTGAAGCTTCCACGTCGCAACTCTTTCAATCGGATCATAACCAACTTATTTGAACAAAGTGCAAAGTGCCAAATTCCACCTGTTCGAATGTTTTTCTTCAAAAGAAGTTTGCTCGATCGATACGAGATATTGTCAATAACATTGGTAAATCATATTCGCTATTAAGCAAATTGGAATACAACCTGCACGCACGTCCAAATACGCTTTAGTAATTGCAAGTCGACTACCTTTGATATGTTAATTTGTACACGGTTCGCTAATGCGCTAATTAATTAATCACGCTCCATGCAAAAAACATGAAATTATTGAAGAAGAATCATGAATGAAGGTACAAAACTCAAATATTGATGAGCAAGCAGCGCTATAAATACGCCTTCTTATATAAACTTTTGTTGCAATGGGGCGGAAAATCCCTCGAAAAAAGAATTGCTTGCGAGGTCGAGGCTTCTCTTTTACTTCGACCATACGATATGTATATATATATATATATATATATATATATATATATATATATATACCTATTACCTAGTACATTACGCTACGAGGGAGTACAATAGGCGCTGTACGCACTGTGTAGTGTGCTCGCCTATTTGTACTCCAGAGTTGCGCATGCGATTCTTCATCACACCCCTGTAGAGTTGCGGTTGTACGCCCTCAACGGGCAATACAATACTGTATTTTCTGTCTAAAAGTAAAATGCCTCGTGTACGCGCGAAGCATTTTTAACTCTTTAGGCAGAGAACGCATGAGTATTGTATCTCCCTGCTCAGAGGGTGTACAACCATAATTTTACGCGCAGTGTGGTGAAAATATATATACAGTAAGTGGTGCGGGCCTTTAATTATCAACTTTTTACTTTCTCATTTTAAGTCGATCATTAAGATCGTTGTACAAAAGTTCCAGCTATAAACTAAATGGAAAAGTAAAGCTTTTTATTTATGATGCGCTATAAGTCTTTTTATTTTGTTTGCCCCTTTGCCCACGCATCTTGATCCACTTAGAGGCCACCGCGTGCGATAATAAAATGTATAAGCGCGATTTTCTTCAACAAACACATCATCGTCAAAAGAAGGCACAGTTGCGCATAGTAATAATCTGCGCGACGTTGCGGAAAAGAAGTGTACGATTCTTCAGCGGAATCATTGCCCCCTCGAGATTCATCCGCTGAAACGCTGAATTTCCGTGTTTTTTTTTCTTTCGCAAAGTACTTTCTCTTTCGGTAATACTCTATCGCTTATCTCTATCATCTTTGAAAATAAGATTAGCGCTAATGGCAAAATTCACGAATACTAATCTGCGTATATGTACATATTACGTATGCGCGGGGCCGGCTTGAGTATATAACTGATGCAAAAGTTTGGAAGAAAACTACAGTTCAACTCTTGTCATGTTTTTTGTTTGTAATTGTTTGTAATTGTTTGTTTGTTTGCAGGTACGTGGCTATATGCCATCCGTTCCTCTCGCACACCATGTCCAAGCTATCGCGAGCAGTCAAGTTCGTAATAGCGATATGGCTGCTGGCTCTGATTCTAGCCATTCCTCAGGCAATCCAATTCGGCATTGTCTATCAGCTTCTGACCAATGGGACGATGATCGAGAATACGGCGAGCTGCTCGGTCAAGAGGATTTACATGGAGCACGCCTTCGAATTATCAACCATACTCTTCTTCGTCGTGCCCATGACCGTCATCACGGTACTCTATATTCTCATTGGGCTCAAGCTCCGAAGTTCCCGGCTACTGTCATTGGTCAAAAGAACTCCACCGGGATATACTCTGGGACATACTGACAGCGCGAGGGGCAAAAGCAACGCACAAAAAAATGTCATTCGCATGCTCGGTACGTATTCCTATATATGCGCGATATGCCCCTGAAACTCTGGATACGCATACATCATTCATTTATAATACACACAGACACATGCGCGCGCGCACACAAATCGTAAGGATTTGCGCGATAATAAATCGTGCCTGACGTTCTCCTTTTTTTCTTTTTTTTTACAAATGACCAACACGTGCATGAATAACAAGATTATTAAAGAAGAAACTTTTGGCTCTTCTTCTTTTTTGGCTTGTAATACCTTTTCCAGCTAGCAAATCGCTAGCGCCTAGAATATAACCTAATATGCTTGTATGTACATCATTTAAGGCCTTCTATTTTTAGTATTTGAGTTGATGAACTCGATCAATCGAGCTACAATAGTGATACGGGAAGTAAATAAGTGCGTAATGCTGATTGATCGATCAATAAAGTTGCGGCAAAGTACAGAAAAGAAATCAAGTACAATTATTTCACTCGAATCAATTACTTTATTTGGGCGGTGAATTGAAGAACCTTGGAAAGAAGGAGTTGTAACTAGTCTTACTTTAAACATTGGAAATATTTCTATTGTTCATCATGTGATCCAATAAGTTTACTTTTCGAGCTTTGGCACGCGATCCCGCAGCCATATAGTGTTATTAATTTATGGCTTAAGCCTCCCCCTGCCCCCCCTACTCTTCCATAGATATACAAACAATGTAACGAACCGACCAACTTTGCTCCATTGATTAGCCTCGAATAATGCTCCAATCGTGTAAAAAAAGTCTATAGTTCATACCGATAAAGGAGCTTTCAATCAATCCGCTCTTTCACTTGAACAGTTTTTTCGTGAAGAAGGAAGATTCAACTCCTCTTCGATTGTTTAGTCGTGCCAGCTTGGAGGTTTTGTTTACATTCAGATGTGCATTTTCACAAATTTATTTAAAAAAAACAGTTAAAGTTGTTACGAATTTAATTGTAAATGAATTTAAATATCGCAACTATTCGCACAGCTGAACATTGACAATGTCCACGCTCTGTAGCTGTCATTCAGTTGCCTGCCTTCTTTTCAATCCTATTCATTTAAGAACACTGATCTAGGAAACGGAGGCACAAAACATCTGAAACTCGCATCGGTGTTCACGAAAAATTTTTTTAATGAATTTAAAATCAAACACGATTATTAAAATTTAAATAGCATAGTCGCGGCTAACACGGTGAGCGGAATATTAATTTGCGGGCACGTTATGAATTTAAGCATCTCGCACGAGATCTCGCATTCCGTCACAAAGTGAAAGAGCCTGGATTGATTCAAAGTACTTTTATCAATATTAACTATCGACTGATATTATTTTTTGTAGGATTGGAGCATTATTCACGGTTAATCAATGGAGCAAAATTGGTCATTTATTACATTAGTTTGTATATCTATGGAAGGGGGGGGGGGCTTAACCACGTCATATAGATATACTTAACAAACAGCTAAAAGTGCCTCAATTCCGCGGTTGAAAGAAAAAGAACCACGTGTCTGTCAAGATGTGTATTTCTGGATGTCAACAATAGCGTTGGCAATGCTATTTTTATAAGATTTTCAAACGTTTCGCAATAAAATGACATCTATATCAATCTCTTCATTCAAAAAAAACATCCAGTTTTCTCGCTAGTTTAACAATGTTTAGCTCCTGTTTTACAAAAAATATCTGAAACGCAAGATATTTACGCTCATGTTCGTACTATATGTTACAAAAACTATTTTCAAAGGAATTTCGTCGATTTGTCAAGCCGAAAAAGAAAACAGAACAAAAATGTCCCCCTCGTAAAATGTGTATTCTTATACGTATTTCAAATCAACAAAAAAAAAAAAAAAAGAAACAAGGAATAACAAGTTATTCAATAAGGTCTCCCATTCGAAAACTCAAACTTTAATTGAAAAGTAGGCTGCTGCTCTTACTCTCACTCGATTTCTTGGGTTCGTCGGGTGCGCGATAGCTTGATGTATACTCTGACTGTAGCGGTTGTCGCGCAGCTTTTTTTTATTATCGAATCCCGTTCTCAACGCGCAGGTATCCCCGGGACAGTTTCTCTTTCTCTTTCTCTCGATTTCCAAGCTGAAAGTATTTGCAAAATAACGGCTGCCGATTCGAAATTGCCAATTATACTTTGGCAAAAAAAAGCGAAGGAACGAGCTCCCAGTTGTACGCTTTAGTTCGTAAAGAAATTTTTTTTTCGTAGTCGAATTGCGAAACATTCGAATCAGGAAGAACCACAGGTACGTGTGACTTGCAAATATCAAAAAGTCTTCTTCTTGGAACGAAGAGAAATTGAGTAAAGTACCGAGCTAACAGATTTGCTGCTAATTTACATGAGCAGTGTGCCTTCTCGAAGAGCATTAAATTTTGAACATTACAAATACATTTTATTTATGAATATTTTTATCTAATTTTTATTGCTGAAAATGGCAAAATAACGAAAAATTAGAAATATTAAAAATACAATAATTTTTTACAATTGGTCGTAACATTTGGCCGAAAGCAAATTTTTTTTAATCATGTGGATTCCATGTGCATTATATAAGCAGCTATAGTTTTCAACCGGCAGCGAATTTTCAAACTTTCGATAGCTCGTTTTCAAGCTATCCCTTTACTCTTAAAATGAGCCCTCACACGATAAATTAGATAATACTCCGCCCGAGTTATTACTCTTTGAAGTGAACAACTTTTTTTCGGCACGCAAAAATTACCACTTTCAAATTACACAATCGGTCATAATATTTGACCGGAAGCTCATCTTTAAACGTATGATATCTCATTTTGAAGCTCTTGGTTTATCCTTCAAAATGAGCTGACACGCCATGAATTTGACGATTTTTACTCCGAGTTATCGCATTTTGAAACAAACTGCTTCTTTTACATACAATGTAAAAAATTGGGAATTACAAATTTTCAATAACTTTAGAAAAATTTAACCGATTCACTTGAAAATTTAATCAGGACTATATCTAGGGAGAAGAAGCATAATTGTAAAGTTTGATACTCGTAACTCTAGCCGTTCAAATGTAAATATGGGGACACAGAAGGAAGGAAAAAGTGGCCACACACACATCCGCACATTTTTGGGGATCCGGAAATCTTCTAAAAACATCAGTAGTACTAACATCATATTCGTAATCAGCGACCTTGAAAACGTAGGAAAACATCAAAATTGTGCAATTGAAAATTTCCACTGTTACAAAGCTTTGTCTTCGATAAAGCAAAAAGGGCTTCTTTATAAACTTGTTAAATCGAAAAGCATGTAGGTGACCGATTGGGATTTTTCAACACGGAGAGGATCCTTTTTTTTTGGCTGGTGGGTAAAAGATGAATCCGAGAATGTGTGCGATGGTGTTTCGTACAAGCAATCAAAGACGACGAAAAACCGGTTGTTGCTTCGTTACTTTGACCAATCAATGGTTCTGGCGTTTCTTGAAGAGAGCTGCTCAACATCTACAGCTTTCATCAAAATGCATGCTTCTTGAATACCTCACTAATCACCCGATATGTATAATATAGTACTTCCGCCGCAATAACCCACCGATGCCACGCCACGCCGTCGCTTATACATGGATTTTCATTTTAATTTTATTTGCGCGCGCTCTTTAGTCATCTTTCTCTTTCCAATAATTTATGCTTTAGCCAAATTCATAAATCCTCTTCCACAAAACGACCGTTCACTTCGCAGCTATGCAATTATAAAATATATTTTTTTCAACGTCCGATTTTTCCTGTCGAACGTGTATATGTAATCCCTCTTAATTTCTTTTTTCCTCGCAAGCCTGCGTGATTTATGTTCATGTACGATATAGAGAGTGTGCGTAAATGAAGAGTACAATTGAAGGAAATCCTTGATTTTGAATTTCGAAGTAGCTAGGTTTAACAAATTTAAAATGTTTAGAAGAGAGAGATGAGAAATAGTATACGCACCACGCTAGCAGATAGAAACTAGCTGACTGACAACTTTAAAGTCGAGGGGGGATAAAACGTGATGAAATCAACTGCGCCTTCTGTTTTCGGCAAATAAAAATATTTTTAACAAAGACTAGCTGATTAATTGGATGTTTCGATAAATTCTTTACTCGAATATATTGTGGGTGGAATTAAACAATGGTTCTTTTCTAAATTTGTATTCATCTAAATCTAAATTTAGAAGATGCGAAGGCCTACACATGGATTCAGGTCGTGGTTAGTGGATTTGCGCAATGCTATAGTTTTGAAATGGAAGATGACTGACGCCTTTTTCTTCAGTTTTCCAGATGGAAATTCGCGAAAACTGTATAAATAGAAGTGGTCTGCTAAAAACATTGACTTTACATGACCACAGTAACATACCGCGCATTACGCGCTATACTCGTGTATCAAGTCGATTCATGATCTTCTTTTAAAGTAAACGTTCGCCAACTGAATTGTAAAAAGAGGTCATCAAATTTTTGTCTTATCGAGTCGTTTTTGCAGTCGATACAAAACATTTAACCTTCATTTTTCGCATTCGGCGGGGGGCTTGTGTCTCTTGTTACTTTCACTCTATTCCAGCTAATGGACCAAAAAAAGAGGAGAATGTTAATGAATAAAGCGACGCATTGGTCTTGTTCGTTTTACAGTTGCGGTAGTGGTGGCCTTCTTTATCTGCTGGGCGCCGTTTCACGCGCAACGGCTTCTGGCCGTTTACGCGGAGAATAATAAAAAGGACGGCCAGAAAAGGGCAATAGTGCTGCCAGTTTACACAGCACTCACCTACGTATCTGGCGTATTCTATTACTTATCTACGACAATCAATCCGCTGCTGTACAACATTATGTCCAACAAATTTCGCGAAGCTTTCAAGGTAAGCATTTATTCGAGCCGCGTAATATCCCATTCGTCATGTCTCGCGCCGCGCGCGACTTACCCCTGCATGTAGATCGATAGATAGATATGTTTTTTTGTTTTCATTGTATAAAATATACAAAATTAAATACATTCAAGTCGGTAAAAGTTACAATTCAGAGGGTACATTGTCGGACTTGTTAAAATTAATATCACAGTTGGGCTCGTCATCAGAGGATTGTCAGAAACTATTTGAAGTTGTACATACATTATCGTATCCACCATGTCGGATAATTAAAAATCTGATGTATACCAGAAACACTGCTGCTGACGTTCGTCAATTTTTTCAGCCTAAAAGATGATTCGATTTCCAAATTGGTATGAGTGATAGTGGAATTTTCCCTAATTTTACAAGGATACGCGCGAATATAATGAGCTCTCCTCGTTTTATTTATTTCTTCTTCACAACTACATATTGCCGGTTAATCGAAAAGCCTTCATTTCGATAGTAAACTTCCATCTTTCAAAATCCAGACTATTCCCCTGCACACAATGAAAGTTCAAAATTACGTTCTATTATACCGCAGCTGAAATTTATTACCACTCGTGCAGCTCATTTGTTGCGCTCGGTGCTCATTGTGCGCCACGGCGGCGGCGAATGGGCGAACTAGCGGCGGGGATATAATTAATTCTCTCTCCGCGGCAGTAATATAAGAAGAAAAGAATATCAGCCCATGTAACATTTTGCCAATTGCAGCAAAAAACTGCCGCAATTTGGTTGGAGTTTTGGCAAATTAAAAACTCGGGGGTACGCATAACACTAATAGAAGCTAAAAACCCTAGTGGCCCACGCCGCATAATCTTGTGACACCGTTTATTTGTCCTTATAAGTCCTAAAATCGCTCGAAAAAGAATACACGAACTTTCATGGTTTTTTGAAATTTGACAAAAAAATCAAAAGAGATAGCTGTAATCTGACTTCAGAATCGAATTCTACGCCTCAAAATACATCGGAAACCGCAGATTTTGTTTTTGTTTCTACTCGAAATTCCGACCCTTTTAGAGCTTTTTAAAGTATAGCGGTGCGTAAAAACTAAAATCCTATATGAAACTGCTAATCTGGCACGTTCGATGAGTTTTGCGTGCAGCTTTCAGAGCTCTACGAAGGTCAGAATTTCGAGTAGAAAAAAATAATAAAAATTTGGTTCCCGACGTATTTTGAGCCGGGGAATTCGATTCTAAAGTCCAATCAACGCTACGATTTTGCGTTTCTTGTTCAAATCCAAAAAACCGTAGGAAACCACGAAGAGTCAGAATTTCGTTGTTATCGATGTTGATGGTTTTACGTGATTTTAACACTGTGACAATTGCAAAAAAAGGTGTCACATGAAAGGAGAGGGTTGGCAAGAGCTATGGGAAACTTTAGATGGGCCGTAGAAGCGCGTAGGCCTAAAATTGAGAGCTTAGTCGCAGTTTCAATATTTGCAAAAAAGGCTGCCGAATGAAGGCACGTTTTTTCGTGGAATTGGCCGTATACGATTGTTCCTCGCATATGAAACGCGCATGTTAATAATTCACATTAATATTCGAGCAGGCAATGCTCTCCAAGCACTGCGGTCGTAGATTGCAAAAAGCCCGTCCAAACAGGCCAAGTTATAGCAGTTTCTCACGCTATCCTGCACGCTCGGCATTACATCGCGGCGGTGGCGGCAGCGGCGGCGGCGGCGGCGGCTGTGCCGATCCACAAATATCAGCCTCGTTATCGGTCAGCGAGGAGACGCAAAAATTAGCGGCTGCTAACAAAGACTACAGCTGCACCAGAGCCAGCACTCTGCAGCTGATGCGCGACAATTCGTTCTGCTCGACCACCTCCCCGAGCAAACATGATGATCGCGCTCCTCATTGCGATGATATCAGCGGCCACGAATTGCTTGACGACTGCAAGCCCTTTCAAATCACTCATCCTCGAACAGTGAGTATAATACAATCGATTTGTTTGAATAAAAGACTGAATTTTCGTAACAGTATGACTAGGATTTTCGTCATCAAGCTCATAGCTGACAAAGGTCGCAAATGATTCTTCAATTGTCGTTTGATGTAGTCAATTAAAAGGTAATTGCGCATGTAAATTCTGTGATTGGCTGCAGAGCAGACAAGCAGTAGAAGGCTCGGATTGCAGCATTGGGCATCCGAGACTGCAATCCCGGGAATCATCGAATTCTAGTCAGACAACAATATTGACGTCTTCTTGTGATAAGCCGGCTCAGCTCGAGCCCCGAAGCAACAAGAGGACCAAGCAGGCTGCAGGCGCGGCGCCAGTTGCAAGTAGGCCGTCGCGCAAGCATCGATCGGTCAATTTAGGTGAGTTTACATACATACAATCCTGCAATCGTAAATTCTAATGGCCTTGCAATTTATACGCATTCATCGAGCCTGCCTGCCTGCCTGCCTGCATGCACGGCCCTTCATCAATGCTCATCATGGCTGTGTTTATACAGGAATACTGAGAGATCGATTGAAACTCGGTGCAGGCGGATTGCTGACCATTCATCCGCAAGCATTGAAATTGAGAATGCGAGTTAACAGCAGCAACGGCAAGCATCCAGTAGAGACGCTCGCAGTTTACACCAAAGACGCGCCGCCGCCGCCGCCGCTCGGCATCCGTCATAGTAACAGTCAGCCGAGCATCCGAAGCGCAAACACAATCAGCAATTCCAGCCTGCAGGACCTCGAGGAAATCGAGTTCAATGGCAAAGAGCTGGCGCGTTACATGGGCGAACTTAATGGCGACTTAAGCCTCGCCTGATACAGATACAACACGCATCCGATTATATATACCACCCGCCTGCAATTACATACAGCTTTTATTAGACTCACTTTTGCCTATCCATTACCCACACCTCATTAATTCGACCTGCCGCCACTTGTAAATATATCATATTACTTGCTTCTTTTTATACTCTTCATTATCCCTCTCCGATATAGTCACTGCGATTATTTTTTAAAGCCTATATTGGTTCTTTTTTTCCCTTTTTTAACTCTTTGTACAAAATCAAATTTTATTTTTTATTGCTGATAATCGTTATTTTACTGAGTTTTTTTTTAATACCATTACGTCCAAACTGCCTTTTTTACCATTTTTATTTATGAATTTATATTTTTTTGTTACATTGCATCATTTTTTTGTAGCCTCGTGTATGTGCCATTGTCGTCGTTATACATATTATTATACTTCAGCTTCGCTCTCAGGATTATATGTAATTTCATGTAGTATATATACTCCAACTGCTTGCCAGGTGGCGCGCACAATAATTATCTATGTTATCCCATTTGTAGGTGTATTGCGAATAAAAAATTCGCGTCTACAAGGAAATATTTTATATTCGCGTTAATATGTGATCTTACTCAAAGCTTTTCTATATCTCTCTTTCAAACTTTTTTCGATTTTATATAAGTGTGAGAGAGAACTAAAATTTAAGGGAGTTGCTCACCCAAAAGAATTAACGAACAGAAAAATCTGAAACTTTGTAGATTGATCAATTATAACAAAAAAATAACTTCCACAAAGTTTCACGACCTGAGGTTGGTTTTTAAGTGAGATATTCATAATTCTTTTTTATGACTCTCAATCACGGAGTAGACTGTACATTATTCTTCACATCGTCGTAATTGACGAACAGGTTCCGATAATATTTTTTATACGATAAAATAAATATCTAACAATCATTTTTAAACATTAAAAACATCAATTCATTGGTTATTAGTTGATGAAAAAATATGAAATGTCACGAAAAATGTCGATTTTTGTAGGTTACCCTGTACCTATAACATTGCCACTACGTGAGTCAATCTAACCTAACCTTTCTTTGACTCTTGCCGTAGGTGAGCAACTCCCTTAAATTACATTTGACCAAATTTTTTAATTTTTCATTTGCACTTACATTTATTTCAAGTTTTTCATTTCCGCGCCTATTTTATTGTGATATTGTCATCTAGTAAGGTCAATTATGTGATATTTTTCATGTGATGTCATGTGATTTCTCAAGTAAAAAAATCACGTAATCTTTTTTGTCTGGGATAGATTTTATTGCTTTTCGATGCTTGAAATGGAACTTATATGCAATATGGCAGGCTTATTTCTGTATAAAATTATGTTTATTTAATTTTTTATTTATTATAACTGATATAATTGTTTATATTACCACCCTAGTGGTAATATAAAAAATTATATTTTTTTATCAATATTTTTTTAGTTAATATTTTCAGAGAAACTTCTAAATTATTATACGATAATGTGTTGTTTGGATAGTTATTTCATTAATGAAATTTGTATTAAGTAATTATTTGACTCTAGTTTAAGTTACCTATAAGACAAGGCTCAGCAGTTATATATCAAAGAAAATAAGTGTTCTGCCAATGCTAGAAACTAGAAGAGTATAGTGATGCTTGATAATGTTGCACTATGTACTTGCTGAAATAAACAGATAATCATTGGTTCTTTTCTTATTTTAATCTCATGAATCATAACGGCAATTTTCAATAGTAGTAATATTTGCTTAGGATTAGATGTAATTGGAAAAAAAGAGGCTCCTTGACAAATTTTAATTTTTTTAAGATTTGCTTCTTAAAGATTTTTTGAACAAAGCATTTTTAAATTAACAGATTACTATTGGAGTTTTATGTACTGCAAAGAAGGCGCTGACTACAGTCTAAATACTTATATTATAATTTTTTACAATCGTAACATTTTTATTTGCAAAAATGTTATTAACTGAAGATAATTTGATAGATAAATAATAAACAATTTTTTATCAAGTTATAGTCTAATAAGGTAGAAGAATGTAATTAAGCATATGTTGGTACTGAATTCACAAAGTGGTTTATATATAAATGGAATCTGTATATCTCTTCAAATAAAATTTAGATAATATTATTTAAATTATTGATATCAGCTTACTAATTCATTCTCTATCTTATATTCATTGGAAAGACTGACTATCATCAATTTTTTTAAAAAAAGCTCCAAAACATTAGTAGACTGCATTATAAAAATACTTACACAACAGTTTTTATGGTCTTCAGTGAAACTTCAGTTTTATAATCGTAAAAAACTGTTGATAAAAAGCAGCAAAATGTTAGACAAGCTGATACACTTAATGTATAAGCTAGAATTGAATTTCCTCTTGATAGGAAAGTATGCATTCTGACGGTGAAAAATTTCAAACTATAATGACTTATCGGAAATTATATTTGGTACAATATTCTTCTGCTACAGAACTAAACATTAAAATTACTTCATTAGAAAAAATCTTCTTGGAAACAGGTATTTTAAGTATTTTTCAACATACGTTTAATGTGTAATAAACAAAAATATGAAACGGAATTAGCTATATTTCCACGTGTTTACTTTTCTCAGCCGGTCGTCAGACTTCAGTCAATCACTAGGGCATTTAGACTATTTCAATGATTTTCAAAAATAATTTGCTAATAAATATGCCTCGTGTGTACTTCACTTATGAAATTTGAAATAAAGTGTGATATTAACACTGCAAAATATTTTCATACTTGATTCTGGATTTGATTGGAGCAAGTGGAGCAACATCAAATTTTTTTAAAATTAAAAGTAACATGTGAGTGTAAATTATGGAGTGTAAATTATGTAAAGTTCCATCGACTAAGCAACTAAAATTATCTTAAAAATAAATAAATAATCATTTTCGAAAGGGTTTTCAATGCTCGTTCCAAAAATACTACCCACAAATTCTCTCGTCCATTAATTAAAAAGATATTTGATAAAAATGTGGTTGCAAATTGATTTCTGTTAATCTTTTTTTTTTTCTTGATTTTAAATTCATTTTTTCCCAAATTTGAATATACCTTTCAAATGCTCGTAATTCTCTCGTTCCTAAAATATTGATTTTTTTTCGATAACTATTATGGAAACTAATAAAAGTATTAACAAATTATTTCGTGTAATTCAATTCTCTCAAACGAAAAAGCGATCATGCGTATGCGCAGAACTTATTGAATCTCAAAGTTTCCGTTGACGGCGTGGCCGTTTGTTTTTTGTTGATTTGAATTGAATCGATGTAATTCCGGAGTCAGATACTGAAGTAATAATTTCTGTTCATATTATGAACAAATTGTAAATTTGAAAGTAATTTTTAATTGATCTTTACAGGGGCGGAATTCTGTAACTATGACGTCGAGCACAGGCAATGTAAGGGGGATAGACCAAGAGCTGGCAACCGAAAACTAACCTCATATGAACACTCGGATAAAGAATGTAAAAATCGAAAGAAAAGTG
>JAWWMK010034682.1:0-13095 GCA_035047105.1 Galeopsomyia nigrocyanea
GACCGTTTTAAGACTTCTAAGTCCAAAAAAAAGGGTGTCACAAGATTACGCGGCGTGGGGCACTAGTGTTTTTAGGTCCTATTAGTATTGTAGATTGAGAAAATATAATAATTTCGAGCATAACCCCGAGTTTTTAATTTGCCAAAACCCGAACGAAGTTATGGCAGTTTTTTTGTGGATTTAGCCATATATGTACTCGAACCTGTGTTATTTTCTCTTCGACTACTCGTCTAGATAAAATTGTCCACGAGCATGATAATAACATATCCGCATTTTTTCGACTCATTCTTTTAGACGCGCATAGGTAAACATAATTTCCCCAAAAATCCTGGCGATACAAGAGCGTGCGAACGAAAAAGCTCAGGCCACGGCATTTCGATGTAAATCAGTGTGCGTGCGAAGCCAGCAGAGAAAAATTTGTGCTCTCGTAAACACACAAGACACACAAGGGTGTATCAGCATGCGCGGCCCGCAATCGTTTTATTCGTCTTGAGGGCGTCGTTCTACAGGAAGGGCTGCTGAAAAAAAAACCCACACAAAGAACCCCCATAACACAAGTCAGAGCTGTTTACGATCTCTCGATGTCGGCCGCCGTCGCGGCTCTGCGATTGCGTCATGAATAACCTCGGGGAACACAGCGAAACTTTCGAAATTTTTAATGCGTTAGCACGCTCCTACACGATATACATCGACGGCAAAGGACAACGCTTATCCGATTCTACTAACGTCCTTTTTCTCAGCGAAATTTATATGGATTATTTGCAATTCCAGGCGCTACTTAAAATTCTTCACTTTTCACGGCTGGCCAAATATAAAACTACCGGAGCTTTTACGCGATGCTGTCAGACTTTATTGTCTCGCCGACCGACAGAATTCGAGATTTTATGTTGGTTTACTATAAATATACCTACAGTGTAAAGTCACGAATTCGCTCTTTCTCTCTCTCTTGCTTCTTTTTTTTTATTGTACTTTACTGTTAAAGTTTCGACGTTAAGCACAATGCACTCGACTCGCGTTGTAAAATTTGAATACACTGTTGAATTTTATTCTGCTGTCATTTAAAAATATACATTGTGTTGGATTGTCTTTGTTCGATTCTTTGTCTGTACGATATATACTGCGTTCTCTTTCTTGATTCAGTTGCATACTTTTTTTTTACACAGAATTGTAAATGAATGATCGATAACATTTGCAATCATAATAGTTTTATAACTTTCATGGTCATTTGTATAAAGCGGAGCACTCTCCTGTACTATTTCAGTTTAAAAATACTTGTGTCTTCATAAAATCGTATATAGGGCAAAAGGCGACGTGTATACTGCTATATATTTTGTTTGAAAAATGTTCACGACACGAAAATAGGCTTTGTAAACGATATAAACCCAGGCGTACATGGATTTTCTATCGGTTTTAGCACGGGTAGTGAGATCATTTTTCATTATCGCGATCGCTATTTTCACGTTACTGTCTTCGAATTTGAACAACAGGATTTTTTTCAAGTAAAAATTTTGTTTTTTGGGATATAATTCTGGGTTTTTCCAAGTTTGCTCGATTCAAATAAATCGCGACAACATCATTTTACATTGAATGTTTCTTCGAATTTGTTGAATTACAAATATATAAAATCCTTAATTCCGTAGATTCATATTCTAGTGCTATAAAGAAATAAAATAAATCTAACATATTGAATCATTATACAATTCAAGATAAAAGTGTTTCAAACAAATATAAACTTTCAAACGTGTGAGAACTCTGTTTCTCCTACTAAGCCTTTTATGAAAAAAAAAAGTTTTGAACGAAAGAATCGCTAAAATGACACTAATTCATTCTTGAAATCCGCATCAAGATTTAAAAAAGTGATGAATTGCGAAAAAAAAAATCTCCGGTATTTAATATTGTCTGTTAAATCAGAGAGACTGCTCGGCGCTAGTAAAGCTGAAAAAGCGCACTCGGGAAAGTCAGGCCTGAAGTGTCCTCGAAATTGTTCGTCGGCCGCGCCAGTAGTGGCAGAGCTTTTTTATTTCACGAAAGCTTACTCCGAGGATTATTCATAAAATCTCTGTGAATCAGAAAAAGAAAATTAGATCGAAGAGTGAAAGCTTTTTATGATGTATCTTTTCGTGAGTTTCATATAATCTTTTTGGGCTTATTGAGTTTTTTTTTTTGCCAAAACAATCCTATCGCATTTTTTTTTTAACTGCACTACTTTGGTCATTTTTTCTTGTTATCGTGCCAACGCTATCTCTTTTTCGCTGGAGCGTCGAGTCTTATGGTGGCGCTGGAGATTTATGCTCTGGCAGAGTTCCGGACACTAAACCCCGGTTCACTCAAGTTCGATATTGAACACGGCGCTGGTGCTGGAAGCGGTAGCGGGCGAGAGAAAAATAGAGGAAGAGATGGGAACAAATAGATGCGCGCAACGTAAAGGAGGACAGTGCTATATAGATGGGCAAGGATGGAGGAAGTTGGAAAGAAGAAGACGGGAGATTGAGGTAGATCGATGTGATAGTGATAGTGTCGAGTCACATAGCGCGCTCGCCCAAGGAAGTCGACGTGGTTTATTAAAGCTCCGCTCGAAAGACCTTAGGATGGACGTTTCATTAATTTATTTCCATTATACGCTGGAAATCTGTCGATCCAAACTATTTTACTCGCGCCTAAGAAATCAATAGAGCTTTTACATTCGACGCTTAAAACTGATCGAATTCAAATCCAATATTTCCGCTCAAATATTAACCGAACACTGGAACTTTCATGTTAGCGTTACCACGGCAAAGCGTAAAGTATTCAACACTTGTTATGGAGAACGAGTATTTTCATTTTTACGTACTTTTGTAGCACGCGCGCTTTGCATAAACTTCCAAGCCAATCTCACTTTCATGCACGCTTTCAGATAAAACTTTGAGCGATGCAAATAAACGAGATATTTCTTTCGCTTGCAACAAAGAATGGTATACGACGAGCATTCGGATCTCGAAGCAAAGAATAAAGAATTGCGATAATAATGATGGCTGATATTGAATAAGTTTGCATGTGTTTACGCACATCGCAATTGGTACTTCACGCGAATGGATAATTATTAAAAATGACTAAATTGCGACTACGTGCCGGATATCGTTGGATTTTTGAAACCAATCAACCGCAGCTATTTGGAAAATTACCAAGTCAAGTATCCATTAGACGAGCTTTCAATCGCACGCTCTCGATATATGGTAATCGCGGTATGGTTAGATGTTGCGTGATGATCGGATCCGCGAGCAGCTAAGCACACTCTTTTCCTTACGTGCGCTTCACTCGCGAGCTGGCTTTACTTACTTGCGGCGGTCTTATGTAGTCAAGAAGCGAGCTTTTCTCTCTTTTTTACCGCGGGGGCTTTTTCACAGTGGGGTTCGCTTGAAAGGGAGTTAGCTCTTACTGTTTACACAGAAATTTCCATTCACGCTGTACCTACCTACCTCTTTCGTCTGGTAAGCCTAGAGCAGCGATGTGCTCGAGGCGCGACAAATAGCGAACTTTCTGACGGCCTTATTTAATATTCAATTATATTATTCTCGAGCAAATATAACCAAGGTGAAACTTACAACAATCGATTTACGCAATTAATTCGACCGACTTCGTGTGCGTATGCGTTTAATCTAGGACAATGCATTTAAATTGAAACTGTACCACTTGTACATGACGCGCTTGGTTTCATTTGCAATAGTATAATATTTCAACGAGATCGATCGTCACAATTACGAGGGGAAAAAAAAAGACATTCAAAGATCGCTCGAAATTGCCTAACGAGGTTAAAATCATCAATGTTGCGTGCGGCCCTTATGCATAGTCGATGTAGTACAAGTAACCGCGCGGAAAAGTGTATGCTTCCCTTTGCGGGCTTTCTTCATCACATTACCTCATTTACTTATCGAGCCACATACGTGCTCGAGTGGATGTGCATTATACATACGTAGGCCGCAACGCCACTCGACGTTTTTACCCCCGTCTTGTTGATGACAAAAAATTAAGCGCCGCGCGTATAGATCTTTATTGTGCTATTTCTTTGTGCGATTGTATTTTCATTATAATTCGGGTTCTGAGATATCGCTCTCGCAATAGAGAGATATTCCCTCGAAAGAGGGATAGATCCAAATTGCTTAGTTACTTATTGGATTTCCAGTAGCCGATACTGATGATAAACGGTCGAAAGTTACGCCGAAACAAAATTTTATTCGATATTAAGCCAATTTTCTGATAATAGAAACTATACAGATGTTGTTAACAAATTTTGAAATGGAATCACTTTTGAACGGTTCAAACTTTCTCAACTTTTTTTTTAACGGAAGGATGTGAGTTTTGATTTCAGCTGATCTCAGCTTTCTATTGGTGACCTTTGAATTGCGGTAGACCCATTTCTTCGAGAGCTATTTAAAATTGAAGTGGAACTTGATTTTTTTAATATATTCGATATAAGGCCCTGTAAGTTCCAAAAGAAGGCCGATGAGCTAAAACTGAAAGACAAGTGTCATTTCATTTTTTACGAGGAATATTTTCTCAAAGTTTCATCATAATTGGTCTCCCTCACACATCTGGTGATCTTCTTATGGCTTCCTTGGAGAGGAATCTTTGTTTTCGCTTTTTTTTTGAAAATTTTCTTTTTTTCACTACAGTTTTTTTGATTTTGATATTTCATGCTTCAATCTTTGTTATTTTTGAAAGAGCTAAACATCCTGCGCGGCATTGTTGAAAATTTTTTCCATATATTTTTTATTAGAAATCATGGAGAGGCGACAAAGTTGTTTTTTTATGGTGTCTGTCTGGCGGATGAGTGTGTGTGTGTGTGTGTGTGTGTGTGTGTGTGTGTGTGTGTGTGTGAGTTTATTGTCAACCGGTATGACTTTCCTACTCGATGGATTTTAATGAATCTTTGTTCATATGTTTTGAAATCCTTCAAGGTAGGTGGGAAAATAATTTTCAAGTAAATCTATTGACTAGAAAAAATTTTATAGCTATTTTTCAATTAATAAAAAAAGGAAGCAAAAAAGTAGGTTTTCATATGGAATTGTTGTGCATAAACTGCTATAACTTTGTATCTAGAATGAATTTATTAACGTGAGGGATCATTTTAAAGCTTTCGAAAGCAGTTTTAAAATGAGTTGTCGCACGATGAATTCGGTTACATGTAGTCTGAATTATCTCACTTAAAAGCAACTCTTCAATTTCAAGTGTAAGGTTTGTAAATCACTGTTATGCGTAAAACGCTGTCACTTTTTTAGATACTGAATTTGTTAACGCTTGGGGGATCTTTTTAAAGCTTATGAAAGCAATCTGAAGAGGGCTAAAAGCTTTTAGCCCTCTTCAGATCGCTTTAAACCTACAACTTATAAACCATGGAGGGTGATCTTCAACAAACATTCTTATGAAAGCAGCTTCAAAATGAGATATCGCACGATGAATCCGGTAATATATTGCAGAAATTATCTCACTCCAAAATAACCTTTTTTTATGTAAGGTATATCAGTTATGATTATGTTCAAAAGACTGCGTAACTTTGTTTTCAGAATGAATTTAATAAAGTGTATCGGCTCATTTTAAAGCTTATGAAAGTAGCCTAAAAACGAGTTGTCGCACGATGAATTTGCTAATATCTAGCCAGAATTATCTCATTTTAAAGCAACTGTCCTTTTTCAGGTATGCAAATAAAGTTGTCCCTATATGTAGTATTATTCGGAAAAAGTGTGTGGTTTTTTTGTTATTACATGCTTCAATTAGCTTAGGTGAATATTTTCGCTCTCTCCAAAGAAAGTACACCGGTACTGTAATTAGTTATTCAAATAAGTGTTTTTGTTTGATCGAAAATTTATCATTTTACGTCAATTCTTCAGTCATTATTGTCGCTATATATAATAACGATTTTTATTGCATGAAAAATGAATAAAAAACAGCTATCTTCTATGTCCAAGGCAGCTTTCCGCCAGAGCAGCTGGCAGCGTATTAGCAATTGGAGCGGAGGTGGATTCTATGTTTAATCAGTAAATCCTCGTTGATAAGAACATGCATTCGCGAAGCTGTGGCAAGAAAGAGCGTATTTATATCGTACAATCGATAATACGTAAGGAGGTACACAGAATAGCATTGATATATCTTTCGGGGAACAAGAAAACTATGTGGCCCGGAAGTATGAGGCCTATCAGTCAAGAAGATATTAATAAACGAGCGAGCGATTATAATCTAATCGAATTCAAGCGTAGTGTTCCTTGTTTGGCCAGGGGCTCTCTTTCTCTCTGCCTCTCGTTCCTGTAAAGAGCGTGTTTGTGCTGTATATCGAGTCGATCGAGCGTGGTCGGTCAAAGCACGGGGGCGCCCCCATATATATATATCTACAAGCAAACCCACTGAACGATCAAGTGAATCTCACCACTGCTCGAGTGCGCCTCGCAGCGCAAACACCGACCGTCCCCCTTCCTCGGCTGATACGTTATATGTGCAGCAAGAGAAATTATCGCCTAGTTGCCTTTTACCTCCCACCAAAATTATGGTTTATAGGTGGAAGTTCATGTGGTCGAGTGATCAAATTATAGGCACGCGATTAGCTGGAAAAAAAGGCTAATAGCTGCACTGGCCGCGCGAGTTTGGCAAATGCGTCATCAAGCTTCTCTCTTTTTTTTCCTTTTTTCTTCTTTCCAGCTCCGCTTATTGAATGGAATAACTTTATAATGAGGTCTCCCTCCAGAAGCAGCAGCACGGGAGAGTTGCAATATTGCGAGAATCAATAAAGAGGGGGGCTTGGCTCGCGGCTCGACCCCTGTTTTCGAGTTCTCCGATACTTTTCCGACAAATTATAAGCCAGTAGCGCTGAAAAGAAAAACAGCTTGTTTCCCATCTTCTTCTTCTTCTTCTTCTTCAGCTGCTTGACTAAGAGTCATTTTTCTCAAGTAAAGTCAAATGAAATTCCAATAGCTAGTTGTGGCCTAGAGAGAGAGAGAGAGAGAGAGAGAGAGAGAGAGAGAGAGAGAGAGAGAGAGAGAGAGAGAGAGAGAGAGAGAGAGAGGAAATAAATGAAGAAAAAGAGAGAAAGAGCTAGAATAAAGGCAGCTAGGCTCCGGTGGAGTGAAGAGATCGTTGGGCTTTCATTGTTTGGCGTCTCTCTGGGGAGGATGGAATTCACCAAGGACAATGAAACTTGCACATTCTAACGATTCCACGGCCTATTCGCGCGCTGACAATCACTCATATTAACGCGCTTTCACTCGAGACAAGAGAATGACCGATTACGCGATTGCCTCGAGCTTCGTCGTCTACTCCCAAATCTCCGCCAAATATTCCACTCGTTATATCATTCGACCTGCAGCTGCCGTCAGACAAGAGCTAATTTTCCTTCGACTCGATCATAAGCGATTGGATTTTCAATGTAACCATCTTCATTCTACTTTATCGTTCATCCACGAGTTTTACGCGCGAGAAGAAGCTATCGTATAATTTTCTTACTATACGAGGCAGTATATACATATATACACACACGTGCGCAGACTCTCGTGTCCCTCGAACGTTAAAATTCAAGGAGGGTATGCCAAGGCGAGAATCATTTCTTAAGGTAAACTTATAAAAGCCGTAAATGTAGCCATAGTCGTAACCTAAATTGTATAAACGTCGCGCGTGAAAATCCTGGCGGGCGCTGGTGTGTAATGAAAGTGCGAAGAAACATATATGTATGGCAGCGAGTCGAGAAGAAGAGAGAAAATAATAAGCACGCTCAAGCTAGACGATTTGTGTGCTGCTTTTACGATTATTTCATTCCCCCTTTTACGACGAATGCCTTCAGATTATTTGTTTTATATTTCACTATACGAATTCGTAATGTATAATCATTTGATTTTGCATCAATTCAATTTGTTTTATCGATTTCCATTTTAACACCTGAATGTGTTCAACGTTTCTATTTAACTCTGCCATTTAGGTAGTTCCTCGTGTATCATATTATCGAGAATTACCGACGTCATGTACGATTTTATGTTCATTTAAATTTAATAGACAGTGCTAACTGATCACCAATTACGTTTATCGATGAAACAGTTTAGAAAACAATGCAAATCGTAGATTTTTTATAAACAGCTTTTTGGTTCTTCAATCTATAGCTCTTTTCTTATTACTGCTCATTCTAATCATTGTTCTTCTTCTTGGCCAATTGCTAAAAAAATTCAGCTTCATGCGGGCTTTCATTATTTCAATTCAGTTTATTTTTTACTATTTCAGTTTATTTTTCACCTGATGCTCTCTCGTTTCAGCTCATCTAATTTTCATGCTTTTTTTTTCTCTAGCTTCCTCTCACTTGTATCCTGACAGCGCTAGACATACTCTAATGTTTCTTCCTTGTTGCCACATACTCAACAAATTACGTCTGGCTCTCGTTGTTTTGCTCTCTTTACACGCCCTACCGCATCTTAATTTCAACCGTGTTCCTCTTCTTCAGAACTTGTCTTTTCATGTTGCCAGTAGTTTTATTTTGCAATATTTAAAACCCACTTAGTATTCGCTAACAGATATTTTCTTGCAGTATCGCTTTTAGTAATGTATGTTTGATTAAAGTTGAGTATGTGCGAATATGAAACTTACATATTACATAAATCTGAATTATTGTTCTTAGAAGAAAAATACCCATATTCATAATGTTTATTGCATATATGTACATTTTATACACACAAGTATTTGGCTTTTCAAAGTTAAAATTTTGGAGATAGATATTTAAATGGTATATTCACCCTCCCTATATATTTGAGGTTCTCGATTATTAAAACATTGTCTCACTTTATTCAATGCTTCCTGCAACTAGTAGTTCCCATATGAGCCCAGATGCTATCGGTTTTCGGATGATTGTATTCATTTATTCCTGAAACGCTGTTGATATTGTGATTTGAACAGCAAATAAAGGTGATTGTTCTGAAATGTATTGAAGATATATCAAATATCATCACGATAATGTAAATACACATTTTCATTACTAAAATTTCTTGTACAAAGAGACCGTGTACTGCGCATGGGAGAGAAATATCCTCGAAATTGATGAGTTGTACGTGACCCGAAATGCCGTCAACACATTAATAATGAGAGCTCTTTTAATTAAAAACAACTCTTCATACATTTTGTGTGATGAAAGTAATGAAAAATGCATTATTTATTTTAGTTTATCATCACTGGTTCATTCTTATGTATTATGTACTAGTGAATAGCGGTGGATATAAATCAAACAAAAATATATACCCACGGTTTAAAGATTGATTGCAAACCATATTAAATAACAAATGAATTTCATAACAACGTTTAACTTGCGTTTACGTGTCGATGTAGTTGATCTTAGTTTCATTACACCGGGAAGTAAACTCCCAACGAGTAAAAATTATATTTATCAGTAGTATCAGACAATATTAAGTCAGACAAGTAGAGCCAACGTAACTATCATTGACATTCAATTGACAAAATCACTTGTAGTTTTGTATCAAAATTTCAGTAATATAAAAAACGACTTTTTTTTAAATTTAGATAGCAATCAGTGTAACGTACTATATGAATTTTAAACACCCTTGTCCGTAAGCTAGGTGCTAGAGGAACAAAGAGAACGGAAGCACGCGGTGCAAAAAAGAGCACGTCACGGCTTTTGCATGCATGTACTCAGGCCACAAAAAAAGAGGAAAATAAAAGTTCGTAAGAGGTAGGACTTTCTTTTCTTTTACGTGGTTATGAATGTGCTAAAGAGCCCAAGTCCGGCTTTGTTATGACGAAACTTTCACGGCCTGCCTTGATTCTATTTTTAGTCCTGCGTAAAAGCCCATGATGTGCTTTATTAAAGTTCCGAATTTACTGTAGGTAGAGCCACCATTTTCCCGCCCTTTTTCTGTTCTAGAAAAGGCGGACTATTTCTTCATTTTTATAGCTTCGCACTTTCCTCCACTTTCTACGTCTTTCCTACGTGCTTCATAGCGTACATTTCAGTACATATTCTCTATTTATGATGTAAGTCTATCTGCGAAGAACTTTCTAACTTTATCAAAAAATAAACACTAAAAGTTGATTGAAAAAATAAAGTTTAACAATGTTATACGTAGCTTTGGTTTGCAAATTAGTTTTTTCGCTCAAACTCGTAAGAATGATCTTTCAGCTTAATATTTTAGTATAAAATACGATTGACGACGACGCAGACAAACCTCGAATCAAATATTTGTTTCTAAGCAGATAACAATTAATTAGACTCTTATGCTTTCGTTATTTGATTAGTTGTAGTATTTTTGTAATGAAATAAGTGAACGAGGTCACGAGCAGCAAATACAAACGTAGACAAGCGGGCACGAGCTTCAGGTGCATATTTTAAAAGTAAAATCCACAGGTTATGCATTGCGGTTCCAAACATTATGCTTTCTAATTCAAGTTGCACAAGAGCTTATATACTTTTTAATCCCGTTATTTCAGTACATAAATACAATCCCAAGATTTGCGTTGCGGAGTATGCATAATTAATCCGAAGCGAAGTACTTTTCTGCTATTTAATTACTCTAGAAAACAGAATACCAACTATGTGAAGATGGCGTTAAATAAGCGTAAACTACGATATTTCTAATCTTTATTAATAACTGGAATATTGCAAACTCAATGTTAGTTCGAGAATTAAGTATTTATTTTTTAATCCTTCAATTGATACGTTTGGACTGAATTCGAAAATTTCCGAAAATTTATTTTTGAATGTGGTTTAGCAGGATTTCAGTTTTTTAATCAAACGTTAACGCTTTACAATGCGCAATGTAGAAAATCCTTGTGACATGCATTTTAGCGAGCTTTTATGGCATAAGGTATTTTTTTCAATTTGGGATATCATAAAAAGATGTTCACAATGGGGATATTAAAAAAAAAGTTAAAAATGTAACGACCGCGAATGCATTAAATTACACTTTCAGAATGGGCTTTGCCTTTGTATGCAATTGTTATTTTGCGTTTAGTTGTTACAAAGGCTGGGAAAAAGCTTCAGTCGTTTACGTTAATGGTGGTTTTAATGGCACTTTAAATTTCGCTTCTCGATGGTTTTCCGATCGGTTAACTGGCTACCATTGTACCATCAGTAATAATTACCTCTTCTAAAAGGCTTAGACAAAAGTTTCAGCCGCGTACTTCATCGAATATTCAGTCGTATTGTTCCTTGGATAAAACCTTGCGTTATTTGCGATTGACAAACAAGCAGTTTAATGATGTACTAACATTGTTTATTATTTTTACAAGCTGTTTTATTATGCACTTTCTCGGGTATGTTTTATGTAGCAAGCTCTTGCTATATAAAATACAGCAAATTCATTCTTCATTAATTTTTTTAAAATGAAAATTAGTAATCCCATTATTCGAGCTATCACTTTCAATTCGAGTTCAACGAGCCGAGAGGAATTTCGAATAGGATTTAAAAAATAAAGAATAAAATTATGACAGTTCAATTAGAAATTCGAACTAGGGGTTGGAATAAAAAAGAGATGAAAGTAGAACAGAAGGAAAGTATATGCGCGCGACTGGTATTCTTTGAATAAAAATAACTGAAGCGCAGCAATTCGAGCAGCGAGCGAGAGAGAGAAAGAGAATCAGAAAGTTGGCTGTATTGCTTTTACGAGTACAGTTGTGCAAACTGCAAGAGTGAGTTATGTAAATTGCACCGACTCGTTGCTGCAGCGAGCTAAAGTGCGCGAGGAACTGCGTGCTGCATTAAACATTTACAGGGCGGGGTAAGCGAAAAGGCGAAACGACAGCGTATAAAGGGCAGCACGTAACTGGCGGGTTTGAGCTATTGAAAAGTGAAATTTCGGCTGATTCAATGTGTTTATCAATTGCAGGGGCTATGGTGAGCAGCTGAGAGGGAGAGGAAGGAGCAGAAAGGAGCAGGAAGGAAGGAAGAAAGGCAGGCAGGCAGGCAGGCAGGAGAGAGATGCGGCGCAGGTAGTGGCTGGCGAGTCGGTCGACGATTGATCCAACGCGAGCGGGATCTTTGGCGATCCTGCTGGTGAGGAGCGTGGTGAGGCGAGGCGAGGCGAGGGACGAGGACGAGACGGGATAATCGCGGAGCGAGTGCCTAGGGAGCCCTGGTAGTATGACGGTAATGCTGCTGCAACGTTCGGCCACCCCGCAGTTGACGCACAGCCAGAAGACAGCCGAGAACGCCCAGAGCAACGTGGAGCAACCGCCGTTCCTCATCCTGCTGGACATTCAGGAGCACGCGGAGCCGCTCGAGCGCGAGACCAGCGGCTACGACAACTACAACAACAACAGCCTGAGCAACAGCCAAGCCGCCGACAAGAGCCCGCGCAAGAACATTGCCGTCATTGGGCGTAGCAGTACTTGCGGATCAGGTATTATACAATACGATCATTTAGCCCTCTAACGCTACACGAGCTTAGTGGACCCAGCGGATTATACGTTTGCAATCGTGATATAAAAATTACCCAAAATAATTCTGGATTTTTACATAGATTCAGCAATTCTTATCCAAAAATCTGTGGAAGAAGTCCAATCGTTTGCAATTGCGGCCTCTAGATTAAAAAAACGCCTTCATGAAAATAACCCCTTGTCTCAATAACTAGTAACAATTACTTTTTGTCTCAGTTTGAATTGTGAAAGGTGCTGCGTCCAGTAGTGCAGCTGAGGTAACTGATAGCCATTGAATCTGACCTTTAAATTACTGGCAATGTCTAATACTGTCTGCAACGATGCGAACTGTACCACAGCTTCAGCTACTAGTGGACGCAGTACCTCTACAATTCAAACTGAGACAAAAAGTAATTGTTACTAATTATTGAGGGTCATGAAGGTGTTTCCTCAATCTAGAGACAATTTAGATACAACGAGAGGCGAGATATTATGATTTTTGCACAGATTGATGGAATGAGTGGTTTTAAAATGTTGAGAAGATTTTTCTCAGTACATAGTACTGAAAAAACAATCCGCTGAGGTGGATAATTTTTTTGCATCCCGATTGCAAATATGTGATCTGCTAGGTTGCCGGTGCTCTGAGTACCACCCCGGTTGAAAAAAAACACGTGTTTTTTGACCAACGGGACACGTGTTGTTTTGTGTCAAAAAAGACACGTGTCCCCG
>JAWWMK010034693.1:0-13091 GCA_035047105.1 Galeopsomyia nigrocyanea
ATCCTGAAGTCGATTATCTCTCTTAGAACGACTCCAGTTACGTTTAAAGTTAAGGGGGCCATTTTGCCCCACCCTCCTCTACTATGAAACAAGAATGATTATATATTAAACGCATGACACTAATAAAACATGCGTTTCTTTTTCAATCAGCGGTACATTGATTCTCCTTTTAAATTAAATAATAATTTATTGATAATGTGAAACGAAAGATCGAAACGTAATTTGATTATGCATCTCTGATTGAGCAATAATATAATAATTAAATGCCGTTTCATCATAAACAAGTTTGTAATGCTTCGAAATAATGACAATATTCAAGAAAAGCAATGTATCCGCGAAAGTGGAGCTCAATTAAATACAACGAAGATTGAAGGTATCATAGTAAGAAACAGTGACTGACTGATTTGCTACTGTAGGGAAAAATTTTTCTGAGGATAGGCGAGGCACTTAATTTTGAGCCGTCGTTAGATGAAAACTCAAAATGACATCACGTAACTGGGCCGAGTGCCAGCCAGTCTCGCTCGTTGCTCGTTTCACGCCACTTATCTCGAAATGAGCCGTGTATACCATGGCTTTCTTCTTTCTCGTCTTTCGCCTTTCTTCGGTGCTTTTATTACTTTTTACCTTCTCGCGCGGTACAATATATTTTCATCTATACAGCTCTTTCTCTCTGCTTTTGCTGTTTTTTTTTTCCTATTTTTGTTTCTTCCCTCTCTCAACATCAGCGACTGACTTGCGCGGCGGCGGCGCGTTTCGACGTCAATTCGCTCTCCTTTTGATTTATCGCTCGATCCTGTCCATTTCTCTCTTTCTCTCTCTCCCTCTCTCTTTCACAGCATTTTTGAAAGGCGTCCAAGCTATTCCCCGTGTTTTCCATCTCTACAGCTTGCCTTTGCGAGTATTATGCTTTGTCCCGAAGATGCTCGTGAAATATTGCTATTCGTGATGCTCCGCTGCTTTCCACGCATCCCAGCTATGCATTCCGCAATGTCATCTGATAAAATTTTCCACTTGTAACAAATGTACTTTTCGATTGCGCTTACTTTGCCAATTATTGCTCTGCGTTGCTCGTAATCGATTTTGAAAATCTATCAAACTTGATCCCTTCTTTCGTTATTTGTCTGGTTTTTGAATATATCATAACAGGTTTTGTTAGTTTTTAGAAAATACTCTAGTTTTGTAACATATTCCGAAGCATGTTACGTTTGGTATCTCGAATCGAACAAATGAAACTTATACGAGTGATGTATTCATAGAAACGACTGTGTATATGGGCCACGTCGTAAAAAAGTTACAGCTTTCACAACGAAGCTGCGGCTAGGCAGAAAATATCAATTAAAACTGAATACCTACTCCCTTTCTCGCTGTCGCTCGGACAAATTGGATCTTGACGTCCGTCAATTTTGTAGTTATTCATCAATCTCAGCATTTTCAATAATATAACGCTGCTGTTTTCAACTTTACGTTTACACTCCAGGGTAATTGGTTTAATTCTGAATGGATTATTCACTCAGGATCGTTAGCACTGTTACAATGACCTAATTATTATATCACCCTGCGATACTCCGGTTATGTCGCGCTAAATGGGAGAAAAGAATTTGAAATTACACTCTTGTTATCATCGTTGCATTGAAATCGCAACACAGAAAAGAAAAATTATGACATTATTCGGAAATGATATCTAGAAGTATTGAAAAAGAAAAATGGTTCTCGGATAAGTAATAATTATGATAATCGAATTGTGAGTTGCAAAATACAAGACTTTCAGCATTAATTAACAGCTAAAAGTAATTTGATACCTTTTTGTAATAGAAAGATATTGATTTTAAAAGGGTTCTAATTATTGATTACCTTTTGGAGTGCTTTAGTTCATTTTTTAAATATCTTACTTCATTTAATAGGATATTTAATATTATAATTTGTTTTATTATAAGTCTACGAAGATTCCATATTAACAATACATAGTGATGTAATTTATCCAAATTCAGTTACGTTAAAAAATGGGTTGGAAAATACTCTATTGGACATTTTTCAAAATAGACACTACTTTCTTTTCTTGTTACCGCACCATAAGTGCTCAATACGCATAATTAAGGAATGTGTTTACATTATTATTCATTAGAAAATTATAAATCACCGTTAGAATTTATTCACATCCAATAATAAATAACACAACATACTTTTTCCTCTAGTAGTAAAGTGAACGTAGTTGCGTCTAAAAATCCACGCATAAATTAAAAAAAGACAAGTTAATCCAAGTAGGAAGAATATATGCAAGTGCAGTAGACATCAGGGTACATATCGAATGTCTCGTGTATGTAATCCGCGAGAGAAGTTGGAGCTGACGCAAGCTCGCGCAGTGGGTTGAGTTCTCTCTCGTGGCACTGGCGGCGGCACTCGATAATGGAGCAAGATAGTGGCTTGTACATACAACAAGCTGATTGGCACATCTCGGCGACATGCTCCGCACGACGTATATGCACAGCTTGTGAATTGTGCCGTTTCCTAATCCAATAAATCAGGTCCTCGCGATACAATCACACTCAGCGCGTTTGCTTTGAATAATAATAGCGGAAATAAGGCGACGAGCGACGCTCGTGTTGCGGGGGAATGATGGGCCAACCGAGCGTACGTAATCTCACATGCGCGCAACTGTACGTATACACTCGCGACGCGCCCTCAAGAGCTGTCTCTCTCGATTAAGCTTTCGCCCTAACGACCCGCGACTACGCCTCTTACGATATATCCACTCAATTGCGTGCGCCAGGCTTAACACCCAGTGACAATCTTTCTTCGATGAGCTAATAATCATTGAACGAATAAATAAAATCTACGAGAGGAAGCTACTATGTGCTCCGAAGCTATATATTTTACGGTCGTTAAATCTGCTCGATTTTTATGAAAAGCTCCGTCGATAAATAAAAATTTCATGTTTTCGACAATAACCGGCCAAAATGTTTCAATCTAGGTTTAACGGCTTCATAACCGTAAATCCTGCGCGAAAAGTAGGAAAGGAAAAGAAAAGCTTTTTTTTCCGAAACACGCGAGCAACGTTGTTGAGTTTTGCAATGAAAAGTAAATATAACGCAAGAGAGAGGGTACGCACTGTTTGAAAAAAAGCGAAAAAAAGAAACTCGCTCGGGAGTCGCGTACAGCGTTGGTATCTTAATCCATAGTAGAAAGAATTGCAACAGCAGCGACGACTTTCCGCCTCGTAATTTTTGCCGGAGAGTCATTCGGCAAAAGTCCGTCTCTGTTAGCTTTGTGAGGGGGGCTGCTGCGAAAATCCGATTTTAAGCTGCGTATAGTAGGTCTCCGTATTGTCGAGGCCGGTAGTGGTCGACTCGCAAATCCACGAAAGTCGGTGTCTCGGTACGCTTGCCGCCGTGGGGATCTCGCGGGGAGCCGCGAAGCCATGAGGAAATTACGGCGCGCATATAGACGTGCAAGCGGCCCAGGCAATGTAGGGGAGTTTGTTTTGTTTTGATTTTTTTGGCAGTTACTCACGACTACGGAGGGAAATTGTAAACAGACTAGAATTGAAAGAAATATTTCATGTGTTTGCTAGATGACGCTTGAGCTTGCCTGTACTCTGCAGCTTCACTTCAATCTCTTATTTCAGATTTACTTTCTCGCGTATGCAATTTTAAAATTAATTAGACCGTTATGAAAAAGGAAGAATCTAACGTGTAAAATCGAACAGCACTATTATAATGCTAAATATAAGCATGAATTTGAAAAAAAAAACTTAAAAATCTAACGAAGGGAATCATATCGTTACTGTGGAGTTCAATGCGACGGTTGCAAAGGAAACACTTAAGTGATATTTAACGCTAAAATCTTTTTTGCAAATTCTTGTCAATTACATAAGGCTCAGAATGATAGGAATTCAGTTATAATTTCTGAATATTCTCCTCGCAAGGATCCTACAGAAAAGGATTTTATACAAAAATGAATACTTCCAAATGTTATGTCTTGAAAAAATTGATATACGTGAGCAATCTAAAAGGGCAAGAAAACTATTTCAAAATACGCTGAACTAGTAATGGTGCAGTAACGCCGTTACTTATTAATCGGTCAATTTTTTTTTCGAAAGTAATGACATTACAAGTATATTGTCGTTAAGATTTTTCTTGCAAGCATCGGCGTCATACAAGTAACTTCGTTTCAAAAAGTAACGAAGATACTTGTTATGATATTACATGAAAAAAAATTGTAACGATGTTACCAGGAAAACGTCATTACTGTTGAAAACGATGTTATACTGTTCACTGCGAAGAATATAATATTGAAGCACAAGTCCCCCAATATTACGATAGATGTCTGGTGACACAGCAATCAAAGAAAATGGAGCCAAAGCACGCAGTGGAGCTTGCCGAGCAATAAAAGTCAAATGCGAAGTAATGAGATACGCTAGAAAGAAAAAAAGGAGACAAAGTACGGCTGAAAATGAGAATCAACGAGGAGGCATTATAACAATTAGAGTTAACCGCTGGGAAAACGAGGGTAAAACTGGCGTAGGCGCGTAAATAAGTGCAAGGACCCGATGACGTAGCTGCTCTGCCTCCCTCCAACCACGCTATATATATAAGATCGATACTTAGTTACGCGGCGGCGGCGGCGGTGGCTACCTGCGAGTTACTATGTGTGCGGTTAGTCGCGCGTGCGGCCACCCACGCAACACCTATATGTGTGCGGGCGGACACGCAGGGCGTCCGTGAAAATTGTCGAGCACCACTTTTCTACACGATCAATCGGCCGACCCGCCGCTCGTGAAACATTCAGACTACTCTGCCCGCCAAAATAGCAACCCCTATTGAGTCTTACACGTGTATACGCACGAGCCTCATTCTATTTTTGTGATTCCGAGCGGAAGTAAGCCAAAGTTCGCGTGTTGTTGCCTTTTTATCTGCAATCGTCTTTTATTCACTCTTCGTAATGGTCTACACCCCCGCGTACGTCCCTACTTACCTACTTTTAGAAATTAATATCGCGTCTTTTTTTGTTATTTGCTTCATACGCGTAGTATTCTATTTCTGGCTGCTTGTTTTTTTACACACCTACGCGCGTAGTACGTCAATATTACGACTCTAACGGTGTCTCTCTTTGAGCGAGCGCGTAATATACTTTCGAGTTAATTGAATATTGATTACTACTCGTGTATACGTAGATTTGCCGTCGTCTATAAACTGCTCGAGGAGAATGTTGAAATAACTCGATTGGCTATCAAAGTGAAGAAGGAAAATTGAATTAACAAAATTAGAACGATGGAATGGATATAACTTAAAAAATCAAATAAGCGTTTCACCGCGGCCACATAAAGCAATTAGCAAGTAATAAATAAGATCTATTGGAGAAATGAATAAATGACTTGTAATCGACGTTCGTGAGTCTCTAATAATGAAAATTCGATAGAAGTTCTCTCAACGAAATACTACTTATATATAGTGTGCGTTATCGATATCTAGTGTTGTTGAGGTTTTACGTCGAACTTTTATAGAGCCAAATCACCGAGCTGTCACTCACTGTCCCCGCGAATTGCAGTTTTAAATCGAAGGAGAGGCATCGATCCAAACAAAAAGTTGTGTGTCACAGCTATAGATAGATATATATATATATATATAGAAAATAGGTGGTCGAGGAGCACGTACAGCGGTGTCACCTAGCCGCTTATTGCGATTGTTTTCGGTCAGCGAGAGGATAGTGCAGAGTTCACTCGGCGCGGGTATCGACCTAGATTTCGTTGTTTTTCTTGGCTACAACGCGCGAGTTCGCGAGCGCTTCTATAAGCCTCGCTCGACAAGTACATTTACATATATATACACGTAGAGAGGGACAGAGCTGTACACAGCGCTAAAAGTTGCACGCCCCAACCGACCCATAATACCGCACCGCGCTCGTAATCAAACATTCATGCTTAACTGCCACCCCCTCCGCCTCCCGCCGAGCTCGCTTCATAGCTTTTTTATCTTGGCTGTTTACCTTGCTATTGATCTCATGCATGCTACTCGACGACTGTGTAAGGCGGCTTTCTTTGTTTTTGCAATTTGCGAGATACTCCAGCTCAAAAAATTCTTCTCTAACCAACTCTATAATTCATTAATATGTAGCGTCATTGTTTTCGGTGCTGTTCTATTTGGTCGTACAAGCTCCGAGTCGTTTCGGCAATCTCATTATTGATAGCGAGCTACGTGCATTCGCTTCATGCTCATGGAATTACAGGTTCGCGCGACTCGATGCTTATACTCGATGTAATATCTATAATTTATGTACAAATAAGACCCTTGCGAGTAATTCTAGGCAATTTAGAAATACATTATTCGACTTAATAGAACTTTACGATCAAAGCTTACAGTCGTTTTTCAAAATGTATGTGTTTTGTTTTGCGACAAGTGAAATCAGTTGATCGAGGCATCAAAAATGCCCATACTTGTACGAGGATGAGGAATAAATGAAATTCTTTCATAATTTCTCAAGCTATAACTCGCTACTAATTGCATTTTTTTGCGGTAGCTCATTTGGATTTCTGATTCGCCGCGGCGTGCTTGCGCGTCAATTCATTTATACTTAAAACACGTCCAGCGCTTCGAAAATAACGCGAGAGCTTACCTTCGTGCTGGACGCGCAACCTCCTCACTGTTTTTACCGCGAACACTCACGAGTGCGTTTCTTTTTTTTTTTTTTTTAATTCTAGTTCGCTTTCCGAGCATGCACCGTGCGAAATAAAAAAGTGAAATAAGCATAGCGAGCGTTTTTTTTCTGCTCTCGACGTTCGCCAAGTCGAAAAGGATTTTACACTGAGAATTCAGGTTCTTGAATATTTTAATTTGAATGTACCTCTGGCTCTTATTCGGGGTCATACTTTTCAAAGATGAATAGGTAGATTTGAGGAAAAAAAGCCATAGGATTTTCAGTCGACCAATTAACTCCGGTTGAAAGCTTTTTTTAAATGAATATTACATTTTGCTTTCATAAAATATTAAAAAAAATATTCTGCTGTAATCTTGGGAAAAATTGGAATGGCTTTTTTCTAGATAAAAAAATTTTTTTACAGAAATGTCATTGTGATCGAGCTTTAAAAAAAGCGATTCCATTTGCATGCGGCGATCCCAACGCAACGGCCCATAAAACTTCTTTGCGTGTACGCACCTCGTTGCGATATTTATTCCCATCGTTAACTCGCCCCACAAAGCCGTAAAAAAGAATCTCTCCAATTGAATTCCCGACGTCAAAGAAAAAGTGAGAGAGAAAGAGAGAGGGTCGCGCTCGTCGACTTTTAGAACTTGACGCGACGCCCCGCCGTGAAAACGTCCGCGAAATAGCATCCCCTCCTATCGATTCTCTTTCGCTCTTTTTTCCCGAGAGCAAAGAACGAAAAAGCTCGCAGAGAGAGAAAAACTTTTTGTTTTTTCAGTCGGCTCGCGCGTCACTGATTCCCACTGCGTTCGAAGTTTTCTGCTTAACCCGCGGAAAAATGAGAAAGGCCGCTCGCTCAGTACCCCAGCACGAGGAGGAGTTTATTGAAACGATCGGCGCGCGAATGAAAGGGCCGCTTGATTGCTTCATTGTTTTCCACGATATGCCGTATGACGAATTCCAACCGGCCGATGCGAGCTTGGCGATTCTTCCGGAATTTCGTCGCTTTTTTTTTTTTTTTGTTCTGTTCAGACGGACTCGCCAATCGATACGTATTTCCACCTGTGCACCTTTTTATTCAATCTACTTCGCCTGATCGACACTTCCATTTCAATTTCGACGTGTCTGACTCCAATGTTTCGCAGGAATGTAACAACTTTTCTAAAAAACTTGTTGTTTCCTGTACACTACTGTTCGTTAATGCGTTTCTTTTTTTCAAATTCAATTCATCCGTTATATTTTTTTTCAAGAATATAGGGTGATGGCTTAATTGTATCCAAGAAAGCAAGAATTTGACGCATCGATTAATTGCGACAACGGCTCCGCAGCGCAATAAGAGCACATCTTTTCTCGACTTCATTTTATTCCTCTTCATCGCGAGGTTTCGTATTCACCCTGCTCTCATTTCCTGCTTTGTAAGACTTCATTATCACAAAAGCGAGTTTATACCTCTCGGGATTCATCTAGACGGATCGTGGAAAATTTTCTCAGTCGCTGCCTGCAATTGCGCAGAAAAAAACTTTCTCTTAAGTTTCCCAAACTCTTTTTTTTGTGCGCATTTCTATTTCTTGACTGAATTTTTTTATGCATTTTTTCTCCGTTCGAGAGGAGAAAATATAATTGATAATTCCACTAATCAGAGCAATAGTAATTACTTGGAGTACTGTTGATTACTGTAGACTTTATGGGTGCATGGACGTGAATTAATTATTTTAAATTTGAAATAAGAAAATATATTATGCTAATTCGCAATTTTTACAGACTAGCAGTCACTGCCAGTCATGCAATTTCATATAATCAAGCGCCGAAAGGTACCTGAAAAAAGTTTTTTTTTTTCACTCCATTTTTCTATAATTTTTTTCTATCATTTTTTTTTATTTGATTGGTCATTTAGTTGCCAATGAGCATATTGCAGTAGGATGAGGACTCATTACCATTTAATGCGCACTTTTAATATTGACGCTGTTTGTGCTTCGTTCTAATGAATTTCCGTCTATAATTCAACAACTCCATCTATTTATTTCTCTCTCTCTCTCTCTCTCTCTCTCTCTCTCTCTCTCTCTCCTCTGTCCCAGGGCGTAATAAAGCATATCTAACTCTAACTCTCCCTCTCAACTGTAGCATCATCATGTAAAGTTTCAAGAGTTGAATTTCGAAATAATTTCAACTCCAAATTCATGAAACGGCTCATATTTAACTTAAAATATTTTGTTCGTTATCAAAAAGTCAAATAAAAATTGTAAAGTTGAATGAAGTCTCTTAAAAAATAGAGCAGCGAAAAATGTTTTTTTTCCTCTGAAAAGTTTACTTGATCGATATACATATAATGGGAACAAAAGATATAAAAACAAAGTTCTGCTTTTAGCGATTATACTGACGAGTATCCATGCCCAAGTAATTGGAAATTTTGTTCCAAGCTTATGACAAAACTTTTTTTTATTAGCCTTCAAGTTTTGATCGATTATCCAATTTTTACTACACCAAAAGATTTAGCAACTTAAGGAGTTGTCAGAAGCTGTTTACTGTTATAAATCCACTTTTGTCAAAGACTACAGAAAGTTAAACAATTTCATTTCACGCCGATCGAGATTAGCAATTTTCAAAATAAAAGTAAGTTGAACACGATTAGCGCCTTTTTAAACTTTATAATTGACACTCATGGTAGACGCGAGTTATATAATCACGACTTTCTTGAAAGTCAGCCTTTGTTGCTGCACTCCCGACAATTAATGCACCCTCGGAGCGACAAACGTAAATCACTTAGGAGACTAATTAGGCAGCTCGCAGAAATGGCTCTCGCATAGGTGTGACGCGTAGCTGAAAGATCCACCGGCAGCTATTTCACGTTAATAGCACTAATGGCGCGAGAGTCGAGAGAGTCATAGCTAGCGATATCATCGGTTATAGCGAGTAAGTATCGGACAGCCGAAGGGACGAGGCTTGCGCTCGCGCGCACCTTCAAAGGCGCAGGAATCCATTAGCTAGCCTTTACAGCCCCTTCCCTCTCATCCCCCTCACGGATACGCTTTGCTTTCTCTCTCTTCGATATGCCGCTTCCATTCCGCGTCAACAGCCCTCGTGATTTTCATCTGGATAGCAGCAGCTATCCTCTACGGATTAATGAGACCAGATGAAATGTCGCCATCGAGGGCTTCCGATGTGTACACGATATTTGCTCGTGCACACGTGCTCGCGAGGATTATGCGACTCCAATATGCACATTGTTTGCATGGTCTTTGTCCGTAGTTTCTCCAGATGGATATTAAATTGGTTATGGCAGCATTCGTCTATCATTCCTTGTTTCAATATTTAATAACGAATCGATATATGTATATATATCTGTGAAATACATTGTATTTCCAATACTTTCGGATATTTCAGTGTCTTATTCACATTCCGTGAAAGCTACGTTCGTGCAATGTATTGGAAAAGAAAAATGTTATTCTGAGTCCATCATTCTACGTTGTTCAGTAACATTTTTCACGTCTGTGCCTATGCAGATACATTGTAGGTTTTAGATTTAGTTTTTACTATACGTTTGAAAGGGAACGTAGGTTATTTTTAGAGCCTTCATAAAACTTGAATATTGAGCGAACATGAACACAGCTACTTCGATTGAATTCTTCAACTCAGTAAATTTAAAATATATGCATGTATAATCAAGCCACAAGCGCAAGTGGAGAAAATCAATATTGGTCAGACATTCCAATCCAATGCAATGTTTCATGTGCATAATAACAGATCAAATAATTTGATTTCGATCTGAAAAATCACTAAAAACGAAACGAGATACGCAGTGTAAAAATCGGTTAAATTGAAAAGAGGAGAAATATACCGCGATCAATTCTTCTTGGCAGATATCTAGCGGATTCGTCAAAGGGAGATGGATAAGCCACTTGTCCCTACGGCACTTTAGACTCGACGAGCAACAAATATAGGCAGAGAGGCAAGTTTCTATCTCCCTCTCGGTCTGGAGACAACTGCGTTATGTTTACCGCCGCCCCGTCTCTCCCACGCGTAAACATCCTTTATAGCTCGAGGCTTCGATATACCTATATACCTTCCCAACGCTTCGCTCTCTTTCACTCTCTCTATCTCCCTTTCAGCCTTGATATTACGGATAGGCCTCCTTTCGTGCTTTTATTCAATTTTCTCATTTTCACGCTACCTTTTCCCCTATTCTTTTCGGCTTAATCGGACTTTTCCTTAACTTTCATTCGACCCAGTATATATCAGCATGTACCTGCGAAACATTTATTCAACTAATCAATAAAGACAATCTTCCTGAATTCTTCTTATACGTAAGTAAGTCCATAAAAAATATTCCGTAAGCAATAGTGATTCAAAATGAACAAGAATAACTAATACAATCACTTAACAAAGTTGAAATTTAAACATAAATTTTATGGGACTTTATTTTTGTTGAACATTAGAAAAAAAGTAATAATGATAATCTGCTCTTGGTGCATTTTTTTCTACCTACAAGGACTTTACCTTCTAGAACTCCATTTTTTCAAATCTTTCGGTACTTAATGAAAATATCCAAGGGTTTCATTTATAATAATCTTCGTTCCTCCTTATCTTCATTTTCATTGCGATTTATCGACCACCAATTGCACTTCCCTCATCAATTTTCATGCAGCTTAAAACGAATTGAGATCGGATCCAAGGCTAAAGAAGAAAGACGAAGAGAGCAAGAAAAAAAAAGTAAACGAGAAAATCCGAGACGGAAGAAAAGACGTCTTATAGCGTGCTTAAAAGGGTACACGAAACCAAGTTAACTTTCCACTTCCGCAGAGAGAGAGAGAGAGCGAGAGAGAGAAAGAGAGAGAGAGAGAGAGGAGAGTTAGTGATGGATAGAAATATTGCGATAAGAGCGCCGCAGGAAAGAGAGATATATCCCTATAGAGAACTCGAGCCTGTACATTGAACATCGCAAAAAAAAGGATTGGAGATTTGGATGAAGAGCAAACGAGGGTTAAAGTAAACTTTGGCGAAAAGTACTTCCGATTTCACGAGTTATGCACTAAGTAAAATTATTTTGTATTCTGAGCTTTTCAGTCGATTAAGATATGTGATATTTTGGGGATAAGTCTTGTAAACGTTCGCTACTTTCTATCGTACTGTGTCTAGTATGAATTATCTCTTATGACATTCATTGTAAGAAACTTTGCTGGGAATCGCATCAGCTTGAAACTTCAATTCTACTAATGATGAATTGATCTCAATTCTTATGATTAAAGACGAATTATTCGATTTTGAAACTAGTAAATGGAGTATCTGTCATATCTATGAATCAATAAATAATCATATTATAAGTTATTAAATTTCATGAAATCGAATGTGCTTATTAATATTCCACGGAGAATAAATGTCGCATTAATGGTTATATTATCTTTAAAACTAATTTTTTGGCAAAATCAATGTATTTTCCAATTGTTCTGAATAAAAATTTATAGCAGGAATCTAAACGACCAAATAATATACTCATCTCAACGTCGTATACAGAGGATCGAGGGATGATGAAAAATACGATATAGGCGTTGTCTTGTTTATGGATAATCCTTTCATCGCACAAATGAACATGTCAGCGGGAGTTATTTGCATGCCGCAGCTGTATTGAAAAGCGGGGAGGCTGACCGATGGTATTTTATCACTTTCTCTGTCTCGTTTTTTATCAAGTCTCGCCCTCTCAAATATTTTACGCTCTTTTTTTGCATTTTTTTTTTTTGCATCAGCCATTATTCGCGTTCCGCGCCCTGGGCTTTTTTGCGCCTTTCTTTGTGCGTCACTCGCATATTTTTCCATTTCCCCCTTTTTTACACCACTCTCGCGATATATTTTTTTATTATTTGGGATTTTCAGCGTAGAACTTCAACATTTCATTTCAGACAGAAATCTGTTTCACGAGCTCATTCTAGTTATAAAAATCCGCGCGTCTGCTTTGTAAAAGTCTTACAGTACTATTATTTATAAAATACTCTTTGTTCATGTTTCAATAATATTGCAAAGTACATTCAAAGAGAACTTGATTAATTCAAAGAAAAAAAATTTTTTTACAAAGTACAATCACATTCCAAATTTTCGATATAATAACAAATATATAAAGTTTTTCTCTGAAATGAAATAACGTACGGTGATTGATTGCAAAATAGAGAATACCACCCAGCGTAAGTTTGTTGCGCAACGCGTTCTAGCGTGAGTTGGCTAACAGCTGACGCGCGTCGAGCGAAATTCACTCTGCACTGGCTTTATCTCCCCCGTATTATAGAAGCATAATAATCTCTGTGTAGCGATGGCGAGGAGTTGAAGCGCAAAACCGAGTGTGGTTATCCGCGGCAAGTTTCAGCGCGAGAAAAAAGTGCCAGCAGCTCGAGTGAGAGAGAGAGAGAGAGAGAGAGAGAGAGAGAGAGAGAGAGAGAGAGAGAGAGAGAGAGAGAGAGAGAGACACACAC
>JAWWMK010034704.1:0-13088 GCA_035047105.1 Galeopsomyia nigrocyanea
AAATAACATTAAACAAAAATTGTCGAAAGGAACTTCGTTCCCACCGCGTGTCCCACGACACGTTCATTTTTTTTTTTCTCTCTTTTATCGTTTCATCGTTTTCACTCTCTTTGATCTCTCGTTTGTCTTGTTTCTTTATTTGATTGATATATTTTATCACAAATTACGCCTACACTCGATAATAATACTTTGCTTTACGAAACAATAATTTCAGTGCAATTACATTAATACAGAAAATAACCATCATAAAAATATTATTCCGAGACTTCATCGCTATAACGTTGACAATAAAAATTGTACCCAAAGAGAAAAAAGCAACGTCTCGAGCGCGCAGTAAAACTATCCTCGCGCGTCAAAGCCATATCAGTCGAGCAGAATTGACAAGGAAAAAGCAGCAGCGACCGCAGCCTATATAGATGAAAAATCTAAATAAGGCCAGTGGAGGAGAGAGAAAGAGAGACAGAAAGGCGCAGCATATAGGCGCAGCGAGCAACGGAAAAGAAGAAGAAGAAGAAGAAGAAGGAAGAAGAAGAAAAAACAGAGTCTCGTGGAAGAGAGAAAGAGAAAAAAAAAGTGGAGTGAGGCCCTGGAATAGGAGGTAAAACGTAGGAGCTTACAGCTATCTATCGAGAGGTTGGTTGCTTGGGCTGTGCGCGCGTACGTGTACGGCAAGATATCCGCTTTTGCCTGCTGGAGTTTACCTCTTCCGTCGCCCGCACGCCAAAATGTGCCAGCCGGAGAAGAGAGAGCGAGAGCGAGAGAGAGAGAGAGAGAAAGCTCCAAGCCGACGTCGTCTGTTTGAAGAGGGAATTTCACAGTCGAACGCACTCGATGCAAGACGTACAGCCTCGCTCGCTCGCTTTTTGTGCCGAGGACCAATTTCGATTACTTTATGCCGACGGAGACACAGACGTTCAGAGAGAGAGAGAGAGAGAGAGACTCCTGATGAGATGTATAACGAAAGCGCCTTATCGATACATTATATACAAGCCTCGCTCTCGCCCCGATCGTCACTGCTGCTACTGCTTTTTCAACGGGTCTTGTACTTATCGTGTCGATAACGAACATTTTTGTTCTTTGCTCGTTTGATTTTGCAACGACGTTGTCGGCGAATATTTCTAAAATACAGTCGCTGAGAGAAGTCTAAAGTTGAAGTTTAATTAGCCCGATGTAGGCACGTGCCGCCAAATGATAATTTACAGTACATCGTGTAAAAGGCAAAGGGAATCTGCGGAATTAAATGACTTCAAAGGAGCAAAGGAGAGGGAAAGATTTCGTGTATCAGTGCACCCCGTAGGCGGTGTGGCATACCACACCTTGTAATTGTGCAGCTGCTGCACAACTCGAAGGGAGCCGTATATAAGCTTACTATATGCACCGTGCATAAAGAAAAAGAGAGAGAGAGAGGCGAAATCAAAGAGAAGAATGAGTGAAAAGCGGAAGAAAGACGCGTGCACGCTCGCGTCAAGACGAGCTAAGGGGTTGACGGCTTGCTTGCTTGCGACGACGACGACGTTTTCTTTTTTATATTCAACCATCGTGAGTTTCACTGCAAAGAACTACACTGCAGTGTAGCTTTTTTGATGCGGGGATGATATGACGAGTCGAGTGCAGCCTTTTGAGCCAGTTGCCGATGCCGACGACGAGTTTCATAAATTTTTATTTTTTATACGCGATGAAGAAGTAACGTTGCGTAAATTTTGCAAAGAGATCGTAATCTTACTTTTTGATATCTGGAAGGATATATATAGCTTCAACGTGGTTTTACTGTTGTTCAAATAAATGATGATATCGATGCTGGATATTACAGAACGCGAAGTCAAACGCAGTTGACTGAAATTTTAATTCATGAAATTTTTCTATAAAAATTCTAACAATCACTTGTAATTCCCAAAATCAAAATAGTAAAGATTGAACAATTACGCATCAAGTATAATAATCAGCAAACGAGCAAAACACATGTGAAAGTGACCGCGTAGCTCTGGAAGAGAAAGACAGAGAGAGCGAGAGAGAGAGAGAGAGAGAGAAAGTGGGGAGGAAATACACACGCAGTCACGGAAACGCAATTTGTCGTACGATCGATCATCGGGGCGCCTGGCGAGAAGCGCGTCGTAAGCGTTTCGTATAGGTATATATAGCTTTTCTCTCTCTCTCTCTCTCTCTCTCTCTCTCTCTCTCTCTCTCTCTCTCTCTCTCTCTCTCTCTCTCTCTCTCTCTTTCACTTGCCATGGTATATAGTTATAGGAAGGAAGGAGCCGCGCCGAGAGACTCGATGAGCTAACGCCAACTTAACGCTACACAGACCACTGGCTTGGGCACTCGGTCAAATAACTCCTTGATTTTCGAGCTTTATCGCACTCCTACCGGCTACTAAACTTGTTTTCTCCAGATTAGCTCTCGAGATTTGTTGTTCGGACTTCTTCTCTTATCTTTTTTCATGTTTTGCAAGAGACAAGATGGATACGCGCGAAAAAATTTGATTTAGTATCTAGTTTAACAGCGCAGTTGATGACACTCGAGTGTAGAAATCGCATGTTCTTGGAATAATATTGGAATAATATCGCAATTATTCAGAATGAATAGAGAAATATTCAGTGCAATGACGTCAATACACACTTGAAACTTTCCCAATCGTATGATATGTCGAAGCGAAATTCAGTGTGTGTTCGGAATAAATTTGAAATGCTAAATATAGAACGACATTGAATTGATAAAGCTAATAAAAGTACGAGCAATTTATATAGCGCATGTAAACATCATAAAAAAAAAGAAAATATCCAATATTCACACGCGACTTCGATTAGCAGACAGGGAGTGTATACTTGCGAGATTCCTCTCATTAATAAACTCCACCGTGGCTCTGTCTCTCTCGCGCGTTCGCTTTCTCTCTCGGCTTTATCCTAATTACGATCTCGCCGAATCAAGGGTCGTCGTCGTCGTCGTCGTCGTGGAGGCGACGATAAACGACTATACTCCCTCCTCTTTTCTCTCTGTCTCTCGTGCAAAGCTTGGGTACTCTCTTCGGAAAGAGAGTGTGAGAGAGAGAGAAGAAAAAAAAGGCGACGTCGCACAAGAAGAAGAAGAAGCAGCAGCAGTAAGGGCGCGCGAGAATGGAAATCAATACGTGAAGTGAGCAGAGCCAGCTAGTTTCGTCGTTCGCGCGCCGCCGCCACCGGGAAACCGTGAGGCTAAGTACCGAACGCGCGCGCCTCGAAAGAGAAGGATCGCGATAGACCCATTCAAGACTAATGGGGTTAAACGCCTTAGCTGCCGCGCTGCTACTGCTGCGACGTGCAATCTGCTCGTTTCCCATCCCCAAAAGCCTTCAACCCCGATGATTATTCACTCTCTGCGCCATCACCGCCGCCGCTATGCTATTATAATAAAAAAGTAGATTTTCGAATGACATGACGTTGGTGTTTTCTTTTTTTTTTCTTCTCTTGCTTATGAGAGAAGCATAAAAGGGCAACAGATTACCAAAGCGATTTGAGGGAGTGCACGTCCATTCTCGAAAGTTTTTCCACGGGAAAAAGTTTGGCCGTGGAGGAGACGATAAGAGCTCGATATACTCGTGCGATCGTTCGGCGAAAGAGTTTCAATGTGCCGTATAACTTTCGTTAGACTTCGTTTTCGCGGATGATGGAGGAAAAAAAAAAGAAGAAGAGTTTAGCTTTATTTATACTTGTTGAATGTGTAAGCAAGTGGCCTGATAATTTCACGACAAACCAAAAAGAATTTACCTGTTCGAAATTTTCCACGAACAAACATGTAATATAAGAATTGAATTTTTTTATTAGAACGCTATTTGAAAGAATAACGCTTAAATAATAATTGAGTATCGTTGTAATGAGAAGTGAAGGTCAATGAAGTTAAAGGATAGAGGTTCATATAACTCACCCTTATGTGCCATGTCGTCGGCGGTGACGGAGCCGAGGAGGCCGGTGGCGCCCGGCCATGGAGCGACCGCAGCGCCGAGCTGCTGCGACGGCAGAATCTTCGGGCCTTTCTACACTTCGGGTCACTGAAATTATAAAATCAAAAGAAGACACGTATTGTTAGTTTACATCACTGATATATTACAGAATTAAACGAAGAATGAAACTTTGAAATGAATTAACTCAAAAGTGGTCTGACCGTTCTTATCTTGTACTACTTATTTCTTTTCTTGTTACGTAAGATTTAAATCTTTTGTCTGTAGATAATTGCTACATTTTGTGCAGGTCGACCGTAATTTCGTACTCTTTCTCATCGGTTGAGTAAGAAAAGTTTATGCTACGTGGTGCTAATCGATGTCTGACTAAATCAGCTATGACTACTTAGTGTATGGGATTCACGGCGACTCTACTTACATAATGAATAGATTTGTTGATCAAATTGCTTCTCTGACACAAAAGAACTACTTTGCAGAATTTATAAAAGATTGCAATAAATATCCTAATATTTCACAATAACCACTAAATTTGATCGATTGATTGCTAAATAAATTCACAATTTCACACTACAATTGATTCACTTTCAAGGCTCTCATTTCTATCTAAAAAAAATACCTTCAAGTCGATAGAGCCTCGATCACTGTGTTTCAAGCACTGTTGCAAAAAAGAAACCCACAAGAGCACTCGACTTAGATGACTACATGAATGGATATTCGACTTTTTTTTTTGTCAAGAAATCCCAATCATTATTTCTTTATCGTCATCGAAAGTACACCTGTGTCAATGATAGAAAAATGGTATCATACACGCATCTGCCGCTGTTTTTCTTCATTATCGAAAAACGTTAACGCAACATCGGACGTAATTTCTTTTCTCTTTACGCCAAAATGTTTATGCGCTTATATATATTTTACGTTCATGCGTAATGATTCAATGCCAGCATTTTTGCCAATAAATTTCAGTGATTTGCAATGATGCACTCAACAGTGCAATTGATTGATGAATACGTGCAAAGCAATAATTTTCTGTTCTGAAACTTAATTTGCGTTCTTTTTTTATTTCGCTTCGAAGCTGGCGAACAGAAATACTCGGTATTTATTCGACGAGGAATTTGAAGTACAAACAATAATTTCTGTGGATCAATGCTCGCAAAGTTTCCGACAACTCGCGACGCTCATTGGCAAACGTGTATATTATTAGCTACAAATGATGTTTACTTTACTTTTATAAAATAGATAAGAACTCATCGCTGTCGTTATTAAGATTTTCGTTTATAATTTTTGAATCATCAATATCATCAAATTATTACCAAATTCTTCAAACCTCTCACTGCATTAAAATATAATTTGATAAATTGTATTAATTTGTTTAATCGTAGTTTAATTAAATTCATCTTCAGAACAAAAAAATCTAATTTGCAAAAAGCGTTTGTGAACGTCTATTTTCACATATCCAAATAACGAAATATCATCACTCGCAAAATTTTCATGGCTATTATTGCAAAAACTTTATTTTTCTACACAATTTAGTCAATTCAAAACGACTATACTGACTGTAATAAAAAATGACATTAAATCTCGTGATTCACTTGACTCGCATTTCATCCTTTTTTTGAATAGCGTAATTACCTGCGACCCCAAAGAAGTATAAAAGAAAAAAAACCAACCCCGCGAGCAGTTGGATACACCCCACGCGCTCAGAAAATTGGAGAGGAGTATAAAAAAAAGAAGAAAGATTTAGCGAGCGAGAGAGAAAGAGAAAAGATACGCGCGTCGTCGTCGCTGCAGAAAGGGCTAAATTCTACACCGGACGGGGGTGGAAGCGCACTAAGTGCGATAATTAGTGCCCAAGCGAAAGCGCGAGGGAGAAAAGGTGTTTACTGCACGAGTGGCTAGTGTGTATGAGGATGTGTTTGCGCTGGGAGCTTCTTTTGTACATGATATACGAGTAGTCGCTTTAATTTACTTTTTATTAATGAAGAGCATTATTACTGGCTCAAAGCAAGTTTTTATTATTATTTTCACGATTGACATTGTAAGAAACGAGATATCATCTTCGCATATTAACTCTTCAGTTCTAACAATACGTTTTTTTTATTCAGTGAAGATAACAATTTTCCTACTGAAAATCATCATCAAACATTTTGTCTTAAGTTTTCAATTTTACAAACTAAATTCAGTCTACCTGGGGCGAAGATCAGAGTTTTCCACAAATAATCGTATACAAAAACATAAAGAAAAAAAGCGAATTTCGAGCACGGCAACCACTTGCGCACAGAGGGCTGCGAGTTTCGTGGTGAAGTCGAAGGCGCGCACGCCGACGCATATTGCGCAAGAGGGATTACCTCGGATTATGCCCGACTGAGCGCAAACAGGATCTCTCCGAGCGGCTTGTGTGTTTACAAGACTCCAAACTGTCGGTTTAAGTCACTTACAATTTTGCTCTTTTTTTGTTCCTTCATTCGAGTTTCATTTATCGATTATAAAGTTTCGTAAGTCGTTGTATTGTATTCCAACGATCTATCATGCTTTCATTAAAAAATACCGTCGACCGATTATCTGTTTAGAGCGATTTTGAAGCGAAAACCTATACGCCATGTAGTTAATTATTTTACAATTCCAGGTTAATAATCTCATTGAAAACGATTATAAAAATGCAATTTATAGATGCACTCATATCACATTATACGCAGCGCTGGTGAACCATTCAGCCATCTAGTTTTTTTTTTCCGGGAACATACACGTACACACGCAAACACACTGTACAGCGAAGCGAGCGCCGCGGTAAAGTCGATTCGAATCGGCTCGCGGTCGGATAAGCTCGCGAGCCGTCGCGCGGCTACGTCGTCAATCTGTCTCTTTCTCCTTACGCAACGGAATCTCGCGCGGCGACTTCATTCTTTTTTTTTTTATTCGAGTGTATATACCGCCAACGAAACGAAAAGCACCGCGTTGGGTGGACGCGGCTCGCGAGCTAATTGATCGGAAATAATCGCTCATGCGATTTATCCGGTTTGTTTGTTTGTTATTTTATTTTTCGTCGGTTTATTGTTTGATGGCGATGATAAGCGTCGAAAAGTGAAATTTTCTAATAAAACATGTAAAGTTGGTTTTTATTTTTGGCGGCATGTCATTTTGGTTGAAAAGAAATTGCGCTCGAAGTCGCAGTATTTTAGATTTCATGAAAGTTTCTTTTTTTTTAATTATCTACACAGTTTATCAATAGATGGAGACTTATACTGCATATATTCCGATATTTGAATAATACTCTATTTCTCATTAATGTATGTTTTTCTGCGTTTTATTTTATTCAATAACTATAAAAAAAAATTACAAAATATTCTGATGAAAGTTATTATCCATTTGGAATTACGATATGACCTTAATTAAAACTTTGAAATATGTAATATACACACAAATGAAACTTGTAACTCTCGCAGCACGAGTTGACACAATTTAGCATCGGCAATCGATCCTCAAGTGTACCAGCGAGTAAAAGCCCGTCTCGAGGATTTTATGAGGTATTTCCCCGATCGCGACCTCGCGCGCCTGCTATATATACATATACAATAGGCAATCGTCGTCGTCGGCGCGAGGGCGTCAAAGGGAAAAATTGAAAAAATAAACAAAACGAGCGCGCAAGTTGCACTCCAATCGGCGCGGCGAGTTTTCTTGTTATGAAAAAAAAAACTACGCACTCGAAACGTCTCGCCTGATTTGTCGACATCAAACAGCGAGGTATTCGCGCTTGTACATACAAGAACGCCCGAAAAATATCCGCACAGTTCTTTGAGGTGCGAGAGAAGAAGAAGAAGAAAAAAAAGAAGAAAGCAAGCAACTCGTTTTAATTAGGCTCGAGTGGTCGGCTGCCCTTCATTACAGACGCGGTGTGAAAAATTTAATTATGACTGGCTCTGCCGAGCTTCGCGCTAAATAAATGCATACCACGCGCTCACAAAAAAATACATCACATGTGTTCGCGACGCTGAAGAGGCTGTGTGATAATTATGTCGTAGTAATAAGCTCGTCGAAAATTTTCCATGTTTTTATTTTCCACCGCGTGAATTTACATTTTTCTCTCTTAGTAAAGCTCATACACGGTGGGTTCTTAAACACTATACACGCATGCGGAATTCATAATAATATTCTCTCAAACGAAAATTCTCCACTGAAATTAATTTATAGAACACAGGAGCCGTATAAATTTAATTAATTTATTCTCCACATTTGAACGCACGATCATATGTACTTTCCTCGCTTTCGCTGCAGCAATTGAACTTTCTACAAAACCATCGACACTCTTTTCTTTTCCTCACAATCAAAAAAAAAAAGAAAAAAGAAAGCCAGCTCGTATACATTCGCGCATCGGTTGTGTTATACGTGATATAAAAGAGCGCGTCTAAACGACACCGCGGGGTGTCCACACACTTGTACGCGGCGCGCGCGCGACGATTGAATACACACTATAACGCGCGTGTCCCACGGATATATAGACGACGAGAGCTCTCGCAGACTCGACTAATTACGGAACATAATATCGGAGGAGTTATATACGTTATACGTATAGCGACGAGGCCGTGAAAGGGGGATGAAATCGAGCTCGAAAGAGAAAGAGGGAACAAGAGAGCCGCGCGGCGCGGCAGGGATGGCAAAATGGGAAATGAAAGCGAGCGGAGGAAATCGCGTTTCGCGCTGCTTTTTCACGGTTCTGTATTGTGTCGATGATATCTCTGCGCCTCTTTCACTCTATAACTCGTAAAGCCGATTTGCGCTGCTTTTTTTTCCTCGCAGCTTTGTGGCTATGTAGGTCGGTTTCGACATGCGTCTTGCCAAGCTTGAGCTTTTATACCGCGAAGAGTGGTTGCGAACTACTTTTGTCATTTCTTTGAGTGGATTTTTACTTTTCAATTTTTTTGTTTATTTGTGAGTGTGCTTTTTTATACATATGTAAAAGTTCTGTTTTCTTCGAGTCATCGTTTGTATTAGCATTACAAAAATATTTTACGTTCGTTTGACCGTGAAATAGAAGTAAATCGTGAACATGATAATATTTTAATCCATTTGCATTTTAAATAACAAATACACAGTTGAAAATTCCTTCCATATCTACTGAATGAATATCAAGAGATTATTCAAAACGAATCGGTCTTACGAAATTAAAATACCTAACTCCAAATTATTACGCAAAACACTTCCTCAAAGCTAATAAAATTCCTTTTTAACAATAGTTTCAACATTGCTATATATGCTCGAAGCAAATACCGTACATCTATATTCACATCCCACGTACATAACAGTATATACTTATAATGAGCGAGCGCAAGCACGTGGACTTACCAAGATCCGCCGACGGGCGTCGTGAGCGCGGGCTTGCTATCTTCGATTCGAAAGCCGCCGGGATGAGCAGCTTCCTTTTTCGTCGTCCAGGTTCTCAATAATTAAGTGTAAAACTCGCGCTCGTAGATATATTATCACACACGCGTATCGACAATTTTATACAGTCGATTGTATAATAATAACACTTTGGTCCCCCAACGACGAAACGAAAAGAAAATAATAAAAGAAAGATTTAAAAAAAAACGAACGAAGATCGAAGTATATATATCGTTCTCTTTGATATTCAATATTGCACTTTCATGTGAATGATTCGACGACACCAGTTATATCAATAAAATATCGGTCCAGTAGTGCAAGCTCGTCTCGTCCGACATGTGTATATTGTCGACAATGAAAAGGAGTTTAGCACTTGACTGCAGGGCAAATCATCGAATTAAATATAAACTAAAAAGCCGGCTGCCTATAATGTCTCTGAGCAACAAACACACATGCACACACACACACACACATACACACAGAGCAGAGTGTATATAACGTGCGTGCGTGCGACAAACCGCGTGGCCCGCAAGCCAGTGAGAGACGGACGACACTGGCTATGAGTCCGTGTAGCAGCAGCAGCAGCACACGTAGGCAGAGATCGACAGCGGCGACTTAACTAACTAAGGGTTGGTTTTGGCGAGTCGAGCGCGTTCTCTCTCTCTGTCTCTCCCGACGAGAGAGAGAGAGAGAAAGTTTTTTGGGGCTGGGCTGTGGATTCGAGCGAAGGAGGGGGCGAAGCGCCAATGAGAGCTCGAGTTGCGCGCGCAGGATACGATGAGGAGCCGGTTGGAGGGGGCAGAAACAACGCGCGATCCTGACATCATCGATTCTGAATGGACGAGAATGCTCAGCGGTGCGGAAGCGCCATTGGAGGGCGCCACCGAGAGGCGTCGCAAAACACGCCAAACGCACCATCATCGCAGCGACGCAGTCTCTCTCCTCGCGCTTTTGCCAGTAGCAGCTAGCAGCTCCTCTGCCAGACCTGCAGCCTGTTAAGTGTGTATGTTATAAACGCAATGGAGGGGGAGCGTGCTGATATACCGCAACGCATGCGCTATCGTATAAGTGCCAGACCGGCTATGTAGCTTTATAAGTTTTCGACAACTGCATTCCTGTTTATGATTTTTGGATGCAACCCCCGAAGGAAACACTGCGCGGGTATCTTGGAATTTGGTCGAGAATTGAATAGACAATTCCATCTATATTATTGATGATGATGTATAGCATCTGATTCGATTGTTTTTATATTTTAAGGGATGGAGATAATCGACCAAAGCATTGTCTTCATAAACTGGGGATATGAAAAAATTATGAACGATATATGGATGTGATTATTTCAAAAACAGTAATCCCATTAGAATGCAAATACAAAAATAATTGAGAAATTTTCTCTAACAATGGAGGGTGAAAAATATTTTTTAAAAAATATCAAAAATCAAAAATAATTGAAACGAAGAAGTAAAATCTTCTTATATTCTTTTTTACAGAATAGACGTTCATTGAGATAAGCCTTATATATTTCAAAAGCACCGGCATCTGTCAACGTAAATCTTATTGCTTTCAATCTATGACGCAGAGAAAAAATACTCCAGTTACTTATTTTACAATTTATTAATTAAAAATATCTCAAATCCTATATTTCCATATAGCTAAATAACGTTATTAGCAACGTAGGCACAAAGCGACTATTAATTCATCAATGAACCAGTACAATAAGGCAATTAATTTATTCCGAAGTATTTTATTTACGTCAATAGATATCCCACATTTGAAACTTCATGCTATTATTACGCGCGCTTCGCGACGGTATTACGTTATTGCGGCGCATACGTCAATGCACGACATGAGCGTATTATTTTTAAAACGATTGCACGTAATTAGAATTTTTCTCTTTGATGAAAGAACTATATTTTTTTTTACTCCACCACTATTTATTTACGTTCCATGTCGAGCCGATAATAGAAAAAAAACACGTCGAGCGCGCCTTACGTCTTTTGTCTTTATTATAAAAAAGGAAACTTTTCTACAACACCCAAGTTCAACAATAGAACTGATAAAATAATTTTTTTAGCGCGCAGACATTTCATGTAAATAAGCCAATAATACATACGTGTATTCGAGAAAAAAAATTATCTTTTTCCAGTGCAACCATAATAACCAAACACTCCGTCGCTCGTGAAACGCATCGCGAAGCGCACACTCGAGTGAAAAAAAATGAAGAAGAGAAAAAAACGCAACATGAAAGTGAAGCGCGAAAGAGAGAGAGAGAGAGAGAGAGAGAGAGAGAGAGCGAGCGAGCGACAAGTTAAAAGAGGTACAAGGAGAAAAAAAAGGCGAGAGAGACAAAGTTAAGAGGTGCCGGGCGAAACAGAAAAACAGCGAGGGGCGATTTTCGTGCAAGGGTGCAGAAAAAGAGAGAGAGAGAGAGAGAGAGAGAGGAGGACGGGGTTTTTTTTTTTGCTTCGGGTGTGCCAGAGGAATTTTTGCACTGCGTCGAAAGTCGGCCTCGGCTCGCTCGCGCGCAAGTGGAGGATATTAAAATATAATTGGCGTTTGTCCCCTTTGTGCAAAACTGTATCTAGTCACGCGTGTGTGCCAGAGAGAGAGAGAGAGAGAGAGAGAGAGAGAGAGAGAGAGAGGCCTGCTCGCGCGGACTGTGCGGGTGTTATGTACGCCAGGCTGCCCACAACTCTCCCTGCTGCTGCTGCTGCGTATGGCATAAAGCCAGCCTGCCGAATATTACATCGAACGTTTTTATCGTGTAATACGCGTATACACCCACCGACGACGACGACCCGCGCGCGACGCAATTCTCCTGCTCGTGATGCGGTTATAAGCCCTCGCTTTGAGGGGAACAACGTGTGCTCTTTTCCACTTTTTCCTTTTTTTTTGTGCAATTTTTAACCAAATTTTTAATTTTATTTATCATGGTTTGTGTTGTTTTGGAACTTTGAATTACAACGGCATATTTAAATGGCATTTTTTGTCGTGAAAACTGCGGATATTTCGCACATATGGATCGTCAATTTTCAGGAAAAAGTAACGCAAGTGAAACAATGGTTTGCTACTTACCAAAAAAATATTAGTTCGATGAATTTTCGTGAGTTCGTCAATTTTGTGTTCAAGCCATCCACAGCATAATTCAATCGAAAAAAAAAAATGAAATTGGAAATTTCGTCTCCTCGTTCCAAGACAGCTTGCTCTAGCTACATCGACGGAGATACGTGGAATGTCCGTATTCTCAAATTGACGACGTTGATCGCGAAACTCTTTGTCGCAGTGGTTGATCACGTGATCGCAGTTTTGAACCTTATATATGGCCAATTCTGTGAAAAAAACTGCCGTAATTTGGTAGCGTTTTTTTCAAAAATTCAAACTGAGGGTATGCTCTCAATTTTAGGGTTACGCGGCTCTACGAAGCATCAAAAGTTTCGCAATCCTGTGGCCCACCCTCTCCTTTGATGTGATATCCCTTTTTTTACTTGTGACAGTGTTAAAATCACGCAAGAAATCTGGCATCGATAAAAACAAAAATCTGAGATTTTCTGGTTTCGTGTGGTTTTTTGGATTTTAATAAGAAACGCAAAGTGATAGCGTTAATCGGACTTCAGAATCGAATTTCCCGGCTCAAAATACGCCGGAAATCATATTTTATTTTTTTTCTACTCGAAATTTCGACCCTTGTAGAGCTCTGAAAATACACGAAATTGATTGAACGTGTCAGATTTGTCATTTTATTAGTTTTTTTACTTTTTATGCATTGTTGTAGTTTAAAAAGCTC
>JAWWMK010034715.1:0-13084 GCA_035047105.1 Galeopsomyia nigrocyanea
TGGGAAAAGAAGTGAACCGACAAGGCGAAAAATCGATATCTTAAAAAAAGGGGGTATTGCTTTAATATAATATACGACGATTTCATTCTGATCTTCGGTAAAAATAGAATAGAATGTCTCATGACGTTACGCCTCGGGGTCCAAGTTTATTTCAATGATCTAATTGCAATAAAAAAAAATGATGTCAGTCGGTTACGAATAAGCTTTACAAATTTTTAAATGTAATAGTACAATTACATTTTGCCGCCTTAGGATAATCAATTAGAGTTTTTCTTTTCTTTCTATGTGTGTATGTTTGTGTTAGTCGATTCTGAATGAATGGGGCATGTTTAACAAATTTTGAAGAATAATAGTGAAACGATTATATTTTGACGCTTGACAATGATTAAAATTTTATTTTGTATGTGTGTGTTAATCAATTCTGAATAAAGGTTTACAATTTCTTTTCTTTGTTTCTTTTTTTTTTGTCTGTCTGTGGTAATTAAGGTTTACAATTTCAATCGCATTTTTGTTTGTTTGTTGGTGATAATTAAGATTTACAATTTCGATCGCAATGATAGAAAATTATGCCGAGTTTACAATTGTATTACTTACATTTAAGGTTAATAATTTCAATTAATTAATTAGAAAGTTACACTAGATACATAAAAAGAAAATAGCGAATAGTGCGCACGCGCTATCGTGAACACGTGCGAGTGGCGCTTCCCTCCCCACCTAGATAATAAGGGTGGTAGAATTAAATTTTAGGGCTCATACATTGAAATGCTTGATTTAATCATTGTGAAATCCATCGCAATAAAATGTAAAAAGTGAAATGGTCTCCATTTTTTCTTTACTACAAAGGTATTTTGAAGGTGAGGGTGGGTTTGGTGGTCTGATCTTGTTTGGTGAATTGTGATATACTTGTAGAGGTAGTTGGAGAAGGTGGAGATATCATTGAAAAAGAAACTTCTGGTTTCTCCGTTCATGTTCTTGTAAGTGGTGATCGTAGCTTCTTGCTTTTTTCCTTGATTTATATATATAATTTTTTTTTATTTCTTGCTGGTTTTTGATAATCTTCCGTTTTTATGTGATATTTAGTCAAGTTGTCAGACTATTATTGTGCTGAATATTGTTCGAAATTGGAAAATAGTTGTGCTCGTTATAAGGGCAGAACTTATTAATCCAAGTTACTAACTTTACGATGAATACTTTTAGAGTAATTTCTGCAATATTCGTAAAGCGTCCATTGTGAACGAATTGAATGTTACGTTTTGGTCGCATGCTCTCGTCGTTTTGCCTCTTCTGCAGGGTTACTTTGAAGAGCAGTATTTTTTTTTTCTTGGGAACTTGGTTTTTGTAAGCGAGCATTGTATAGTGTACAACTTCTCTTGTCCATCGGAATGAATAGCCAGTGATTTTTCGTTTTTGCTACGTGTCGTTTCTTCTGTAGGAATGGGTGCTCAGGATAGGAAATTGGGGATTAAGTTCTTGTTTTTGAATTCACACTTGTGTATTAAAGTATTTGAGTAAAATTAGATGTGAAAAGAACTTTCAAATTCGGCCCTGAAATGTTTCCTACTTACATAATTATTTTTTAATTTGCACTTCTATACTAAGATATGTAAGTAAAATTAAGCGTAAATAAAACCTTTAAATTCGACCCTGAAATGTTTTCTACCTACAAAATTTCCTACCTATATAAAAAAAAGATAGTTATTGATTTCTAATAAAGTAATTATGATCAAATTTAATAAAAGGATGTTGGAATAATTTTCTTGAATATTATATGTAAAATCTGGTTCTACGTTTTTGTTTAGGTTGCATTTCCAATTAGTTATTCTATAAAAATTTTCCATTCTGTAGGTATTTTTATCTTTATCCAATATTTGGTATATATAGTTTTGAATTATATTTTCAATCGGGTCGTAAACTGTGAATTTAAAACGTGAACTTATAAAACTAACTATAACGCTGTGAGGTAATTGAAATTATATTTCTATTGTAGAGCATATAAAACCTTTTGACAAGAATTTCGCTACTTGCAATGGTGTTGTTGTAGAGTGTGTTAAAGCCACCGTCGTTCGATTGAAGTTGCATCCTTGAATATCCGGACGGTGATAGGTTGTCATCATGTGCTTTGTGTGACCGTAGTTGCAATCGACGGTCTTCTTACTAAATTGATGAAAGATAATTATTAAAACTACCAAATAAGATATTTGTACCATTGCATTTCCTAAAATGAAAAATGAATTAATGTGGACTGAAATTGTGCTTGAAAAAGGTATAATTTGTATTATATAAGATATTTTTGATAATTTTGAGAGATCCCTTATTAAAGGCCTTGTTCAGGACGGTTTTCGTCTCTAACCAAACCGTAGTTATTATGTTAGTGTCTTTTGAAGTTTTTGAAATGAGGTTACTTTTGGGAAACGGAATTTGTTTTGGAGATACGAATATTTTTGTCAATATTTTTTTTAAACGCCCGAAGTGATTTTTAAAGGATTTAATTGAATATTTATTATAAATCCTGTTTCTCTGGTTTTTGACGACCGATTGATTAGATTTAATAGTAGCTTCCTTACTATTTCTATTCGAATTGGTACGTTAGTCTTTTAATGTACGTATGTATTTTCTTTTGTTTTTATTTTTAATTCTTTGTTCATTTAAGTATCACGTTTAGTGACTACGCGGACCAAAGGTCATTAACTCCGCGCATAACCGTCGCTAACTGGAGCACAAGTTGCACCAGCTCTCGCCATCCTGTCACAACATCAACACTCAGCACTGACCTACCCGGAAACTCTCGCCATCCTGTCGCAACATCATCGACTCAGCACCGACCTACTGGAGAACCAGGAAGTCTCCGTCGGCCACACGTGGCCTCCCACTCATCAACATCTGCATACATTGCGTACGATGGTGCTCAGGGTATATAACACCTCCGCCGAGCACCACCTGTGCTCACTTGTACCACCGTTCCGCACGAGCGTCAGTTACGCGCACGCATGCTCTCTCCACCGAGTAATTTTCCAGAGGCTATCGTATACGCGATCTCTCTCTCCAAGTGTATATCCAAGTACGAATAAACCAACCATTCACTTCGCATCCACCGCACTCTTTATTCCTCAAACCCTTACACCAACATCGCCTAGTCTAGGCTAGACGATAGGCCGGAATCCAGAACTCACTGCAAACCCGTGTGATCGAGGGGACTCACACGTAACATTTCTGGCGTCAGAAGTGGGGATTCCGAAAAAAGGGTAAAATTTTTTTCACGGAGAGAATTCGGTAGAACGTGACGCGTCCAACAAAAATCAACGAGTTGCCAACCAGGCCAACCAAAATCAGCGAGTTGCCAACCAGATCAACCACTCGAAGGATGTTCAACACAGTCCGACTATTCACAATCCTGGCACTGCTGCAGTAAGTAAACTTTTTTATCCTTTTACTGTCCTTCGAAGGGAAAAACGCGCCCGTTTGGAACCAAGTAAGACCAAGAGTTTTAACATCAATAACATCTTGTTCGAGCCATCCAAGATAGATCTTTAGTAATAGATAAATTTTTCAGTCAATCCGATCTCAAATTTTGTTTCTTTTTTCGGTTGCTTATTTACATTAAAATCGGAGCGCAATGGCATTTTTGAAATCAAAGCCAAAAGAATCTGACAATTCGGCCAGTGGCACAACGCCTACCGAAGCAGCCGTCGCGAGTAAGAACGCGAACGTCAGCTTGCCAACTTAGTCCAGTAAAGAAAAGCGAAATCTATCATTTTTTTTTCGACCGCTTCGATCGGGTTAATAAAGTCAATTTTGGGGCGGCGAATCGAATGCACCTATTCAAAGATATCGCATCGGCCGGGGTATAGTGGAAATCTCGGAAAAACTGTTCAGAATCTAGGTTTCTTGCGGTTTTCCGCATTTATACGCGCAACGGTAAGGAATATCGAAAAAAGTTCAGCGTGAAAGTTGTAGAGCGACTAACTTCACGTCGAAATGTGTCCTCTCTCGTTCACTTCCATTCAGTATTTCCGATTTTTCCCAGTTTACACGAACTGACTGGAATTTATCGGGGGCTTTCCAGTCGGGAACAGCTGACCCTGCGCAGTGCGTACTGCGCACGCAAGAGTGTGCGCAAAGCGCACTGCGCAACATCATCTGTTCTCTACTGGTAAGCCCCGGATAAATTTTAGTCAGTTTGCAAACAGTCGGAAAAATAGATAATGCTGAATGAAAATTAATGGGAGAAGACGCATATCGACGTGAAATTAGTCGCTCTACAACTTTCACGCTAAACTTTTTTCGATATTCCTTACCGTTGCGCGTATAAATGCGGAAAACCGCGAGAAACCTAGATTCTGAACAGTTTTTCCGAGATTTCCACTATACCCCGGCCGATTCGACATTTTCGAATAGGTGCATTCGATTCGCCGCCCCAAAATTGACTTTATTAACCCAATCGAAGCGGTCGAAAAAAAATGATAGATTTCGCTCTCCTTTACTGGACTAACTCCGCCAGTTGGAAATCAGGTCGGGATTCCCCCACCGCCAACAAACGACATTGCATACGAAGCATGATTCACTACCGAGTGTGCTATGCGTTATCCGTCCGAGCAATCTATCACCGACGCATTAAAATACCTTTCAATAGTTGAAAACGATCCGGAGTCTCGGGGTGACGCCGAAATCTAAGCATGGGTTCTAAAATGTAGAAACCATATGAAAAACTTATTTGAAAATATCAAACAATCGAAATCATTTGAAGTTGCATTGCCGCGGACACAGGATTTAGTTAACAATGGCACTATTCCGAAATAAATGAGCGTAGCGAGCGGTATATCCAATCCACAGGAGATAAACGAGACGCGCTTTAGGCAAATGAAGTTCGATAAAAACCTTACATGGAATTTTCCCAAAAATAACGGACCTAATGTAAGCTCTGAATACACTTATGACCAACGTGGTATGCCGAATGGCAATAGTTTCGGTCATGAGAAGCGCGAAATTTCTGGAAATTCAGATATGGGTTATCAAACACAGTTCAGTCAAAGATTCAATTCATCGGTTCATCAAAGTATGCCGCCACGAAATAACTATCAACAATCGGTAGATTCATATGCTAACAATAGCGGACCACCGGTCGGTAACCAGACGTTCAATGGATCTTTTTCTTACCAACCGAGCAATTCCTACATGTGGAACGGATTCGATCAAAACACTCAATTTCTTGCTCGAAACACAAGCACTCCTAGAATCGGTAATCAAACGTGCCAAAACGATTATCAAATAGCTAATATGGGAATAACGCAGCATAGTCAAGGCAATCAGACAAGTTACGGGAATCGAGCGCAACCCGCGAATCCGTGGCCTATATCCCTTTATCAAGCGTTGCAAATGATTCCTTTATTCGACGAAAATCCAGATATGCTAGGATTATTCTGCCGCGGGGTCCGTGACGTGGTACAAGCGTACGGACCAGGAACCGAAAGAGTCATTATTAATAGCTTAGAATCAAAGTTTCGCGGAAAGGCAGTCGAAGGTTTTGTTCCACGATTAATGCATTATAATTCTGTCGATCGTCTTTTATCTGACCTCACGAAACAATATACTATCGTGGGAGGCGCAGATAGAGTTTTAGCTGAATTGAAGATAATCAGCCAGAAAACAGCCGAGAGCGCCGCAGATTATGGATTACGCGTCGAAATAATCTATAATCGGCTTTATAACCTCTACGACTCTGATAGTGCGTTGTATGACTGGCACCGCCAATTACACAAATATAACGCTGACCAGGAAGCATTGGAGCAGTTTCTTTTAGGATTAACTGGAAACTTGCAGCATCAAGTACCTTACAAGAATCCTAGATCGCTTCGTGAAGCAATAAATGAAGCTGTAAAATTCGAAGACAAGACAATTCGGCGAACGCTATCGTGACGACTCCAGAAATCCCCCACCATGGACCCAGGAGTTATTGATGCACTTGTCAAACCAAACTGCGCGCCCGACTCAGAGCACGCAATTTCTTAGCGCTTCACAACTCTACTCAGGGTCATCGGACTCGGTAAGAATTCGAGCAATGACCAACAGTGAGAACTGCAGTTATTGCCGCGTAACTGGGCATTCGGAAAACTTGCATGTATTTCGGAATGGCGGGACATCGCTACGGCGAATGCTACTCTCTTGAGCGAACAATGAAAAATGGTACGGTCAGCATTAAAAATTTGGAAAAAATGAAGGCCGAACAATCCGCGCTAACAGGAGATCAACAAACAGAGTCTTCAAATGATCAGCAGAAAAACGGAGATAGCCGAGGACGAAACAGCGATGATTTCCGCGGACAGCCAAGGCATCACGTAAGCCGAAACTACCGAAGTGACAACGATAGATATCGCGAAAAGAGCAACGACCGCTACCGAGACAAAAGGAATGACAGATATCGTGAAAAGAGTAATGATCGTTACCGCGACAAGAGTAACGATAGATATCACGATAAGAGCTCCGACCGTTATCGCGGAAAAAGTTACGATCGATATCGTGATAAGAGTAACGATAGATACCGTAACGAAAGCAACGATAGAAGCCGATATAATGATCGTAGTCGAGGAAACGATAGGTATCGCGATAAAAGTTACGATAGAAACCGTTACGATAGCCGTAGCAGAAACAACGATAGAAGCCAAAGCGATAACAGAGGCAGAAGCAGCGATAGATACAGAAACGAAAATCGCGGTCGAAGCAACGATCGATATAATAATCGTGAAAGAGGCCAAGACCGTTATCGCGACCAGAGCGGTAATCGGAGCAATGATAGAGCGCAAAGTTCTGATCTTTATAGCAGCCGAGATCGCTCAACGGAAAGGCATCATGGAAAACCACAAGAAGAGCTTTAAGCTCAATCTAATAAAGATCATCGACCATCTGGACCAGCTACGAATGCTTTAAACTCCCAGGAGGCTCAATGCACTCCCGAGACATCGAGCCAGTAGAATAGAAAATCGAGGAGAAAATCGTTCCACGTGCACACTATACTATCAACCTAGCAAAAGTGGGACGAAGATCACCGATAGTGGAATTGAAGAGTAGAAACTTGATTAACGGTTCGGGTCACTTTTACGTTGACACCGGAGCCGAAATTTCCATCATTAAAGAAAGTCGAGTTACTCTTGCCACACCTATAAATAGGCAACATGTAGTAAGTATCTCAAGTTTCACATCTGGAGAAAGCTGTACACTAGGAATAATAGAGACTGAATTACACGATCTCGAATGCGTATTACATATAGTACCCAACGATTTTCCAATCTCGGCGGATGTATTATTCGGATGGGATATTTTCGCGGAATATGGAGGACAAGTCAACGCTACAACAAAACCACTTGAGTTCTCTCACATTAGCATACCTTTTGTCTCAGAAAATAGAATAACAATATCACCTAGAAGTAAGAAGATTATCTACAGTCGAGTTAAGAATCTAGATATAAAAGTAGGTTTTGTTCCTCTTCAAGATATAGGAACGGGACTGTTATTTGGTAATTTTGTTACAGTAAATAATAATGGTAAAGAATTAGGCGAATGTATTAATATTACAGATGAACCTATAACCATTGAAACTCCAGAAGTTACACTCGAGCCATGCGAGGCGGTCACAGAAAAAGTGAACTTGAATATTGATGATATAGAAATGAATTACAGTAGCAATAACTTTAGTATTGATAAGACAAATAGATGTAATATATTTAAGTCTAAACTCAAGAAAACTAAGGATAGGGCTGCTTTAATCTTTGAGCAGTTAGATCCAGAAACCTTGAAAAATGACACAGAAGAGGAAACTCAACATATCACGGAACTAATTAGGGAGTGTCCAAATCTATTCGGTCTTCCCGGAGAAAAACTACAGTCAACACACCTGGTCACTCACAAGATAGAGACGACCACGGATACACCCATCCGCGTGAAAAGGTATCGACATCCACCTGCCATAAAAGAAGAAATGCAGAAGCATATCCAATCTCTGCTAGACCACGATATAGTTAAGGAATCCAACTCTCCATATAGCTCGCCTGTGGATTGTTCCAAAGAAGCCTGGCCCAGACGGCAAGAAGCGTTGGCGTTTAGTCACAGATTTCCGCCAGTTGAATGAAATCACAGTGAGCGACAGTTACCCGCTGCCGATAAAAACCGAAATTATCGACGCAGTATCTAGTGCCATCTATATCTCAGCGATTGATTTGCGCCAGGGCTTTTACCAAATTTGCATGGACCCAGAGAATGCTGCAAAGACAGCATTTTCCGGACCATACGGCCATTATGAATATAATCGTATGGGCATGGGTTTACGCAACGCGCCATGCACATTTCAACGATTATTGGACTTGTTACTCGCAGGCTTGCAAGGAGTCGACTTATACATCTATCTAGATGAAGTCATGGTCTTCGCCTCGACACTCGAGGAACACGGAATCAAATTCCGCAGACTCATGAAAAGATTCAATGATGCAAACTTGACAATCGAATCTAATAAATGCCAATTTTTACAACGATAAGCCCATGTTTTGGGACATACCGTAGGCAACATTAGACCAGACCGTAAGAAAATAGAGTCACTAAAAAATTACCCAGTGCCTACAAATCCAAAGAAAATCAAACAGTTTTTGGATTTAGCAAATTATTATCGACGATTCGTCAAAGATTATGCAAAAATTGCAAGGCCAATCTCGAAGTTACTGAGTCGGAAAGTCGACTTCATATGGGGACCAGAGCAACAACAAGCGTTTGAGGACTTATGCGAGCGTCTCTGTGCAGAGCCCGTACTCGCAGCACCAAATCCAGAAAAACCGTTTGTAGTCACAACAGATGCAAGTGACTACGCCATCGGCTGCATTCTGAGTCAATCAGACTCTGGAGAAGCCAATACGGAACGGATCGTCCAATCGCTTACGCATCTCGTTGCCTACGCGGTCCAGAGTTGCATTACAGCACCTACGATAAAGAGCTGAGTGCAGTTGTTTTCGCGACAGAACAATTTAGGCATTTCCTGTACGGTAAAGAGTTCACGCTAGTAACAGACCACGAACTTCTCAAGCACTTTCATACTACTAAAAAGCCAGACTTGAGGTTTAATAGGTTTAAAGCTCAATTACGAGGAGCTATATTCAAAGTGGTATATCGCCCGGGACGCACAAACGCCCTAGCCGATGCACTTTCTCGAAATCCTGTAATAAAGGAAGGAGAAGAGGATCCCGCAAGGACCGGAGCAGAACTTTACGAATTGGCCGAAAAGCAGGAAGAAGAAGACAATCGCAAAATTAATGCGGCGAGGAAAAGCATACTCGTTATGACACGAGCACAACACAAAAGGACACGAGATGCAGCCGAAGGAGAATATGAACAAGTAACAAAGGGACTGTTTAATAGTTCCGGAAACCCTCGTGAACGCAAAAGACGAGATACCCACTCTAGCGAGAGCTTCGACTCAAGCGAGAGTGACGATGACGAGAGAAATACTTCTCGAAAGCAATCATATCGTGAAGACCGAAGATTTCGCAGTTCCCCCGGAAAACGAAAGTACGTAAAGGGCACAAAGACTGACGAGAAATATCCAATATGCAGTCAAATTTCAGATAATGAAGCAAGTAACGATCCTATATTATCCCAAGCCAGAACTGATAAGCCTTTGGCTTACAAACGAAAAACGGGAAATATGATCCCGGAAATTCAAGCTGCAAGTACTCCATTAGCGGGGAAAGAGAGATTCTTTGTCGAACGCGTCGCTTACGCGTCGGAAGGCTCAATTCGGCAATATTCTAGAGGAAGCCGAGAGCAGTAGCACTAGCTTGGGAGGATCATCCGAAGAAGATGAACAACTCCCAATTCCTGATGGCGTCATCAAGCCCATTAGAAAGGAACTAGCAGAAATGGGACTTCCAACAATTTCACCAAATCAGACAAATCACCACGAACCACTAAGAAGGAGTTCTATAAGACCTTCTATTCTACCCGTTCAATCAATCGCAGTTGCTTGTCAAGGGAACCTAAATTCAACACCAATAAGCCATCCAGAACCAGTAATAAGCCCACCGCAGCATAATTTCCAGGCTGATTTGGAACAAGAAAATACCGAAGACAATCTATTTTCCATTTTACAACGATCTATGAATTTATCGAAAATAAATAAAAGAACACGCTACATTGTAGACATCGAGAAGCAAAATCAGGAAGGTCGTAAGGGATTACAGATCAATATCTGGAAGTCTGAAAAAGAAAAAAATCCAACTGCTGTTGAATCAGCGGAAGAAGAACCAAACGACATGTCTATCCCAGGAACTCATCAATCTTCATTACATCAACCGAATAATGTTCCTGGTAATATCACAGAAGACCTACCCAAAACTCCTGAAGGAAACGTCGATCCTCGATATGAAACCAATAAAGATTATTACAATTTTTTAGGAGAATGGGAAAATAGTGACATCTCGATGAGACCTGAAGTTGAAATTTCGGACCCGGAGAATCTGGCTAACTCTAGTAACACTTCCAGGACATCCAAAAATAATCAAGTCCACACATCTGGCGCGGAAATCAGCAACAGTTCAGGGATATCAGGAATTAGCAAGGACCAAGAGACCCGAGCGGATCCTAAGGATACTCCGTTGCCTGACAGCGATTCGGGCAGCATTTCTAGTGAAAACGAAGGAAACGCACAAGACGGTCCTATGCTAGAACCACCAGAAGGCTACATAAGCCAACAGCAATCAGAGATTAGATATCCTCTAACGACTCGATTCGCCAACTACGAACAGCATAATCAGTGTGCTGAACCTGGCGAAAAATTTCGACACGAACCCAATACCCCAAGTTTACCTAGGGGTAACTGTCTTTTTTGGTCACTAATTAAACTATTTGATTTGAAGCCAGACCCATTAGCCCTACGTCGGGAATTATTGGAGCATCCTGCGATAAATAATTGCGTGGAACCACATACAGCCTGTCAAATACTGACATCACCCTCGGAATACGGGGACGACGACTGTTTATTCATCTTTGCGCAAAAATACGAAAACAACGCATGTATTCATTATCCAACAAAAGACGGCATGAATTTCTATAAAATCAGATGCCCGGGTATACAACTTTCATACACCTACATCTAGAAGACGTACATTACACACCATATCTATTAATCAATGACGAATATGATAGCGAAGGGCGAACTAACGAATCAACGTCCATAACAGAGTCAGACGATTCAGACAATGAAATGGAGACATCGCAAGACAGTATTACGCCAAGAAAGAAAGTTATGACGCCTTATCTTGTGGCCGATACTCGTTCACCGTCCGACCATCCGCCTTGGTTCATAAATTTTAACGATAGTAGCGATAATTTACCCCTCTCCAATAGAGTGGAAGAAATTAAGGAACACCCGTTCGCTTATCGCGATAATCTTGTATACCTTCTAACTATGGATATGGATCTCGATACTGAAATAATAAACGCGTTAATCGAGCGCCGTTACATAAATTCTGACGAATTACTGAGCGCACCGAGACAAGTAGGAGACGTTGTTATTACAGAACATGCGGGCATCAGATTGTTCGGATTGGTCGTGAAAAATCATATTAATGAAAAAGCATTGCGCCCCGATATCACGCGTTGCCTGAAAAAATTAAAAGCTCTTTTTATCGAACTCGAAATTCATTCAGCTGGGATAATCAGAGATTTAGCTATGTTGCAAATCGTAGATTGGAATACATTTTTGGAAAGTTGTAATCGTTTATTTAAAGCACAACCGTTAGTCCTGGTATTTCTCAAGAATAATTTACCAATACCCCCTGTCGCAGAGCGTTATCGATTGATTAAAGAGTATCATGTGTCAAGTACTTCCGGACATGTAGGCATAACAAAAACATACGATAAGGTAGCCGCGGACTATTATTGGCGAAATATGTAGGTCGACGTAAGGACATTTGTAAGAGGTTGTCACGGTTGTCAATCACAAAAGTTAGTCCGTGTGAAAACCAAACTACCCATGTTAATAAGCGACACGCCTTCGCGCCCTTTCGTAACGATTAGCATGGATTTTTTCGGTCCTTTGAAGGAAACTTCGCGGGGAAATACCTATATTCTTGTAATCCAGGACAAGTTTAGTAAATTTTGCATTTTTGCACCAGTACCTTGTGCTACCGCTCATGAAGTAGTTAAAACTCTTATGGAAAAAGTGATTTGTTATTTCTGTACTCCGCGTAACATAACTACAGACCAAGGTCCTCACTTTATTAATACAACGCTTAACACCTTTGCTCAATTATTTCGAATTAACAAATTCGCGTCAACAAGCTTTCAGCCTCAAAGTCAAGGAGGAGTCGAGAGAGTCATGATGACGATAAGAGAATACGCAAAATTATGTACCGAAGAGCAGACCGATTGGGACATTCGTATGCCATTAGCACAACACGCCTATAACACCGCGGTTCACGAAGTGTTAAACTACACTCCACACGAGGTCTTGTTTGGAGAACGCCCTAGAACTCCATCTAGTTTTTCCCCTCGCGAAGCATTGCTTACGTATAACGAATATCTCGGTTCTACCACCGAATCCTTATCTCAGTTACGAACCATAGCCGCAATGAATTTGGTGCAAGTCAAATTTAGATCGAAATTTTATTATGATCGTCGCCTTAACGCCTATCATTTTAGACTGGGAGAGCTAGTTTATTTAAAAAGACATCCAAGTAAAGAGAAATTTGATCCTGAATACAGACCTTGCGAAATTATAGGCATCGACTACCAAAATCATAATGTAAAAATAAAGAAAGGCGAAAAAACGCTTGTAGTACATATGAATCGAATAAAACGCGCAATAAAGGGAGAAATGCCGATTAATATAGACGCCCCAGATAACCTAGCTGAACAAAATAGCCTAAGGGACGCAAGCCAACTAAACATAAATGATGTGATAACGAGCAAAATGACACGGAAATAGGTTTTGACGAGTTTATGTAAAAAAAATGAACGTGTCGCTGGGACATGCGACAGGAACGAAGTTCTTTCTGCAATCTAATAAATATATTATAATGTTCTTTTCATAAATTCAAGTTTTTGTCAG
>JAWWMK010034736.1:0-13083 GCA_035047105.1 Galeopsomyia nigrocyanea
ATCGGTTTTATTGTAGAAATCAATACAAAAACGCTACGAGTGAAAGTTATAAGTCTATTTTTATCGAAAAAAATTCATTTGACAAAAATATAGAAAAGCCGGAAAAAAGTAGTTCCTGTGGACTTTTCAAATGTTCACGAGCATTTTCGGGCACTATATACCTCAGGGAAGAAGAAGAAAAAATTCCGGAAGCTCTAGCGTTACAATATATTTTTGCCATTTTAGGCTTCAAGAATCGGCATTTTTTTTTATAGATTTCGTCATATACTTGCATCTGAAAAGAAACACAACAAAAAAACAAATCACAATTGAATATTGTAAAAAGATACAGTTAATAAATTGACATTGAAAACAATTAACTGATACCTTTTTTACGAGCCCCGAGATGTTTTTGTCCTGTTCGCGACAGCTACTATAGACACATAACTGAATGTCTGTCAAGGTAAGACGTTTCACAGATGGGTGCGCCTCTGGGAACGCTAGAATACTGATGTGCTCGATTATTTCCGCTGTCAAATAAAAAAAAAACCAAAAACTGATGAAATGTTATCTCTCCGAAAATAACGCCTAAGAAATCTTCATTTCGATAACATGATGATTTCTCAAATGTTAAAATCATTTCCATACAAAAGTAAAATGAGAGCTGATTCTGTATTTTTCATACGTTGATGAAAGTTTTATCAAAGAATAATCTACAAATGCATGAGTTTTTGTCGTACTATTCAAAAATGTTCATATTTAGACTAAAAGTATTAGTTTCAAAATTGACGCTCGTAATTACATCTCCGTGTACTGTTCAGAGTCGGAAGAATTACCCTAGATACTTTTATTACATAAAATTAGTTACTTAGAATGGCATGCTTTTTGTTAGGTTGGTTGTAGCTGGTTTTATAAGGAAACAATTTAATAATTGATTCACTGAATATCTTCAGCACAAGTTCTTTACCATGAAGTAAGTTTGTATCTGTGCGGACAATTGATACAATGTCAATACCTCTCATGCTAATTAAACAAAAACGCCAAGAGACGATGTCGGCATAGAAGAAAAAATAATTCGAAGAATAAGCAAATAATTTCTATGATTCAATATAGTGATAATCACTTATATAGGATTCGGGCCTATCTCGAGTTGTGATTTGGCACTTATGGGTCAGTTGTATGTCTTCGTTTTAGAACCATCAGCGTGCGCATTCCAAGAGATATATGCAAGTCGCCTTCGGCTAGGACGTCAACTTGGATGCTCTGTGGATTTGCTAATTAATTCATCAGCTCCCTAGATGCATCATGTATTTTACGGGAACGAAAAGCTCAATAATTCATTGAATTTATTACAATATGTTGCAGAAATAGTTCAAATATCTACGTTATATTGATTAAAACAAGCTAACGACAAATGAATCGCCAATCTAGTTATTTCTTGATCAATATATTATAATTTTCCTATTTGCGTCAAGGATAGGGCAGTAAAAAGTAACACGTGTTAGTTATAAAAATTTGATAGATTTATTTCAGGGCGTTAAAAATCTGGTCAAAAAACGACCACTATTTTCTTAACCAGCATAATTAAAATTTTACATTATAACATGTATTTAAAGTGGTATATTATAACACATCCATTTTTTTCTGTACAAATACGCCTTTACTGCGCATCTAATATAAGAAACTGCATTGCTTCTCAGTCTATGCAAATCATAACTAAGTGTTGAAAATAACCAATCTCACATTCTTTCCAAGCTTTCTATAAGGCCTAATTTTATCGCATTCTCACTATCCACAATAAAACGCAATAACTATATCCAAATAATTTTTCATATGTTTCTTTTTTTTGCACACTGATAAAGCAATTTCTAATTATTCAAACGATAAGCATAATTTTTACCAACAGGAAATAAATGAAAAATAAAATAACAGAGTTTACTCTTCTCAAATAGTAATGCATCAATTTTATTTTAACGTTCGAAAATTGCCTTGCTGTTGCTCAAGAGTCCATCATTGCTGGCTATAAAATTAGCTCTTTTTTTTGAAAAACTATTCGTAATACTTTTTTTTCGTAGTTTACCAAACAAGTTTTTGTTCTCAAAAGAAATACTGTTATTTCTTATTTATCTATTTCCTTAATACCAAGACGTACATAAATTAAAAATAAATTAGAGATCGCAATAACGATATAAATAACCAAAATATTATAATTAAAATGTCATTGCAAAAAAAGCCAATCCAATTCTGAATATATCTAAATACAAATAAAAAACGCATCGATGTTGCATATAAAATATTAATAAACATACAAATTGTATCCATGAAATCATACAAAATGATTTTTTGAATTTAAGAACAGTTAAATTAAGAAACTCCGTTCTCACGAAGGAGTTGAATTTTGAAACTGTAAATCAAACTCATAAAAAGTTTGATCGAATTTAAAAAATTCGCAGAACAAATATAGTGCTTGCAAACTTATTAATAACAATAAAGTCATTTCAATGGCAGTTGTTGACCTTTCAAAAAAATCGTTTGAAAAGTTCTGTAAGATTGCCTGAATAATTCGTCTTTTTTTTTCGTTCGAAGCACGCAGTCACATATTATCATATACTTCTATTGAAACAACGTTCCGAGCACTATTAGTTTTTTGTTTTTCATATCTATAAAAATATTCTTCTTACAGGTATAATATGTGAAAATGTACAACGGGTCGATACGAAAAACATAACAGGAGCGTAATATATATAAGTATCAATGTTTTGAAAAAACTTGATACTTGCATTTATAGTGCATATTTTTCTATAAATATCTTGAATTTTCTCTTTATGAAATAGTTTTTCATTCATTATTACTACATACTATATGCAATAGTGACTCGAGCCGAACTGTCAGATTGTCGGCAATTATTTAGCACGCGACATCATTAACATTCTACGACTCAAATAAGAAAAAAAATGGTCAGTCTTTTCTCGCGGATTGCTTACGTTTAAATGATGAGAGGAATAGGCAAATGACTTACTTTCTTGCTAAAGTAGGCAGCGAGCATAGTAAAAGAAAGTTCGTATATAAAAGAGAATTGATAATTAGAAAGAAACTGTTGCTATCCGTTGCTTAAGTATAAATGATAAGTACAGCAAAATGGTAAAATTGAGTCTCTTGCAAAGCATTTGAAAACAAAGTGATAAAACGCAGCATCGCAATAGCTACCTGCAAGAAAGTAAGTATTTGGGGTTCGAGCAAGATACATACAGAGAAATAATGTGCGTATCGTTGATGACAGTCTTGGCCGAAAATCGTCACTCGTTCTCACACGTTCAAATCGTTATTATTTATTTTGCTTAGCGAGGCAATGAAATTCGAGGCACGACAATTGTCTTGTCACTAAGTCGCCGTGGTAACTAAGATCTTGAACGATCATCATCGCAGCTCGTCCCCGCTGTTCGGTCCGTCGGGAATCAGTCCGGCCTTATGAGAGCGTTGACTGGCCCAGCTCCGACATCTTCATCGTACTCGGCCGAATTGTCGGAGTCCGTAGCATCTGAAACAAGCGACGTTCGCCAGAGTTATCCAATTAGTCACGCCAGAAAGTTGTGTGCGTCTTGCGGAAGAGGGATGTTTATCACGAAACTCGAGCAACAAAGAAGTAGATATAGTGGGGGGAAACAGGAGATACACCAATTAAATCTTCGATAGACACGTAGACTCTAAAAGCCATGTATAAAGGGTGCCCAGGTACAGGTATATCAATAATGAGTCGATAAATACACGCCACCTTCGAGTTAATATTGCAGTTTAGAGTCGACGCTGGAGAGCATAAACTTGCTTTGCGCGACAAATAGACCAATTACATAGTCTCAAAAACATTATAGGCAAATCTATCTCACAGATCTCAATTCGATCTATCCTTTCTAGACACATCACACAGCAAATTTGAATAAGACACTCCAGCGTCGCAAAATATCAATAGATTTGATGGATGACTCTTGTCTGCTGTTGCGTACAAGAGAATTGATCATAACATATTTTTTATAAGCATGAGAGAAAAATTAATGTCAGTCAGCACAGCAATGGCAACTTGCAACCAAATCTCCATTATCTATGTCCACATGTAGAAACCTAGAAGAAATATTTAACAATAAACAGTGCACAAAAACGACGATAAAGCCTCTTAACCTTGATTTATCAAATGACCTTTATTTGCGCACAGTTGCCAATCGTATCTCGAAGCAGTTTGTCATAACTATTGTTCGCACAAGCCGTGCAATTAATTACATGATTATTTATAGTGATCGATCTAGCGTATAGTCAATCTGACTTGCATGCGTAGCCAATAGCAGATTTAATTCCAGCGGTGTATAAAAAAATGATTGTCAATGACAACTTTTTTCGTCTCTCGACTGTCAAATTTATAAAACATTTTCACGCTCATGAACGAGATGAATATTGAATCAATGTTTTGATGACGAAGCTTTAGTGACAATACTCGACTGTGATAACTTGGAACGATCCTATTTTGCATGTTGCGTTAACGAAAGTATGCAAAAAAACATTTACAGCTTTTTGCAAGATTACCGTCATGAAGTTTTTACTAAGATTTTTAGTCTCGAGCTAATGATTATTTCTTGAGAAATGCAAGAAGTGTTGTAGCAATTGTGTCTGGAAACGCATGTTAGTATTGCAAAGCCAAAAAAAGTTAAGCAACAAGAAAATTAATGATTACTCGTTTGAATGAGGAAATAACTACTTACAAATAGCGAAGACACTAGCGAAATAATAACATACAAGCACTTGTATGCGTGAAAACTATTTAAAATAATTTATATATTAGTGCATAATCAATTTAAAAATTAGCTTCCATAAGAGAACCAAATAATACATTAACAATATACCATTACTTGAAAAACAAAAAACAATACAAAATAGGCTTGAGCGTGTATTAATTGGCAGATAGAGCAAAACTATCCAATCTTTGAGTATTCAAAATTACAGCAAGTTAAGAATCTGCATGAAACAACAAAATGTTTTCGCGCATTGCCAATGTCAAGAGAATAGTATAAGCTGAATTACAAATCACCATGAACAAGTATAATTGTATGGACAAGTATCGAAGTATAATTGAAAACGAATTTATAAAAAATGTACGAATAACAATTTTCGCGTTGTCTGCAATTCCCTGGAAATATTCGTCAGAATACTTTCGAAAAGAATAAACAAAAATTAAAGTTGTCGCAGAAAACGAGAGCAAAAGAACCGAATAAAAAAATTGAGTGAAAATCCGTTGAAAATTAAATTGATTATACAACTAAAACATGGATTGATAATGATGTCGAGTGAAATAAAATTTAGGTACCAGGTAGACACAGTAGACTATTCAGATGATTCCCCTGTCGATGATCTATAAACGCGTCGATTCTGCTTGCCCATTTTTCTTAGTATCTAGATAACTCTCTGCAAGAAATACGTTTATTTTTACGGGTAACTCTTTTGACCATGCATCTTTTCGAGCGTATCCATTACGCCCCCATTTATCTTGTTTTCATAAATTACCTCATCTCCATATGTGTAACGTAATCAATTAGTTTGTAAGCATTATTAGGATCGATCTCATTTTAGTGCGTAATCGTAAAAGATAATATATATGTCATGGTAATACATGTTACAACAAAATATTGCGAGTTACGGATGTCCAGTACATTTGAAGCGCACGATAGAATCACATAACACTCAGCTGCGCGGCGTGCATCACAATCGGTGAGTATTAATGGTTTTTAAGAAAAAAAAATGTTGTGTGATTCTACGTTGACGGCGTGAATGAATTTTTAGTTAAAAAGATGAGTGCAATTTCATTTTATCTACAGCTAAGTAGGAATGTACTGCATGACATCAAGCTTAATTTGAATGAATACTACTGATAAAAGTGACCCACTTTAATCATGCACATTACACTTTTCATTTATAAGATGGCAGCAACTAAAATTAACAAGGAAAAAGTACAATGAACAGCTTTAGTAATAAAGTTAGATTCGAAAATTTTGAGGTAAGTCAACAAGAAATAGTGAACTTGTTTCGGAGTACAATAAAATAATGTAGCTTAAATACATGCAGTCCCAAGTCGCGAGTTCTCACTAAACACGATACGCGTATCAGATAATTTTTCAATAATATAAATAATTGTGAGCACTGAAATATAAGCAATATTTTATAAGTAAACAATGAAAAGATCCATTTTCTTAAACTTTACAAAAAAGATGTTTCATTAAAAAAAAATTTTTATTCAAATGTTTTTTATAATATATTTTAATGAAAACGTCTCACGGAATTTTTTTTAGACATTTATGTTCCGACTAACTTACTGAATGTTATATACATATACATATACCTATTTGAGAGACGACACTTTACCTAAATAATATTTGAATTTTTCACTACTTATCACTGTGGTGATAGGCTTTTGTATTACTGGATCGTGGTTGAAAAGAATCACAATGCATTATGCATTTCAGCACGAGAAAGAATGCAAGTTTTATTTCATTGCACATTACAAAACAGATGCTTTTCCAACATGCATTTGATAAACGAAAGCTGTTATACTTTCAAGCTTGTTTTTATTTACACTTTATTTATAAGCTTTGGCTTGTCATTATATTGTCTGACAATAAACCGCGCGTGAGTAAGAAAAAGTTTCATGATTATCTAGTAACGAACATTGAGTTTTTTTGTGTGTGATTGTTGCATAATAATGGAGTTAAAAAGATGTCTTAAAATTATATTTGTGATACAGTATACCACGCTATCACCCGATATAGTGTTTAGTAAACATTATTTGACTCAATAATGTTAGAAATTATTATACACTATAATTTTAAGTTACACAAAATGTATGAACTTTGTAGATCTGTGCTTACCTGCAATAATGAGATCGACCCGTGCCTTATCTTTTTCAATGTAGAACGCAGTGAAGAAGAAGAATAAACTGCCTATAAGCTCCACAAATATGCAGAGAAAGAGAGCATATTGCAAGCTTCTGAAATTTGCTATAAGTTTGACGTCTACCGGTAAAGTTGATTGAGCTGGATCGATCCAGCCTAGTGTCAAATTCGGCAAAATCACAAACTTCAGCGCATCTGAAATCTTTGAATAAAAATCTTCGTTATAAATCAAAAATAACAAAATTAGTCTTCGTTGCGCAAATCAAAATGTTGTAAACATAAGATTTCATCCGTAGCGCTTTTATTGGCGGAAAAACAGGCGACTAGCATATCGCGAAAACAAAAAATAGAAAATACATATATACAATGTCCGTGAGAAGAGATCAAGCCACTCAATGCGTCATAAATGATAAAGGTTAACATCGTACATCGACGTATGATTACTATAAATGACCGTAAATGTTTTACGCTCGTGCTCGAGATCTCCGGTCAATTGCATATACGTAGCTATATGTCTGATCGCGAGACAACAAATGAATAATAATCTCTGATGATACTTACAACGCCTATGAGATACGGGCTGCCTGCGTCACCAAATGCGTGGGCGAATAAAATTTGAAATGCCTCTGCTGTAGATCGCCTCGTTGGTATTACCACGTACTGCAATCAGTGTTAACGGAATTTAATCTTTTGTTTTTTATCATAACAAAACTTACAACTTGTATCTTTTGTTACAGATTGTTACAGATTTTTATCTAATGTGAAAATAATTACTATTCCACTCGTGGTAAATAATTTGATATCCATAATTACAAACAATATTATATATAAACTATGAATACATTTTAAAAATAACGAATTAGACTTACCAATAACATATCGGCTACGATAGACCAATTTAAATTGAGAGCTAATTGGCCGAAAAATATAAGAGTGTAGCAAGCAATGGCATTTGAATTGGCGAAACACGCGCCAAGAAATATCAATGGAGAGCTCACTAGAAGACCCGCCGCACAGATCAATGGGTCAGCTTGTGGCCATCGAACTCTTAGTTTTTGAGCCAACATGGAGCCAAATGGTACACCAATTAAACCAGCAACCATGGCTATGACACCAAACTTGTACGATACTCTGCAAGTGAAAAACGAATAGATTTTTTTCTATCAACTCAGAAGTTATTTAAAAATACTTAAACGAAAATCTTACTCGTCTATCGTTATTGTAGTATCGCCATAACGTAATTGCAATCCATACAAGATGAAAATAGGTCCCCAGAATGCAAGAGCACCAGTGACAAATGATACACAGGTAAAACCGGCCGTTGACAGCATGAAACTTCGACTAAAAGAGTAAAAGCATAATAAATATTTGAACAATTGTATGAATATCAAAATGTTCATTTTGACCTTTATGTGAGGCCAAAAAACTTACTTCCTCATCAGTGCTTTGATGTCATCAGACCAAGACGTACTACTAATGTGAGATCCTCCCTCTTTTTCTCCTCGAGCAGGGTCTTTAACAAGTACTAAAATAAGAATTATTGCTACAACTCCTAAGACTGGAGTAACACGCAGTCCCCATTGCCAGGATTTTGTTAACCTTGCCGTTTCACCTCCTACGATGTAACCTAATCCACTGAGAGGAAAATAAAAATTTGAATGGACACTATCGTAAACATGTATCATTTAAACAGTGTTTAAATTCTCATTACCTGCCCACTGGTATAGCAAAATAAAACAACGCTAACATTTTAGAACGTAGATCTTTGATAAATAGATCACTTATTATTGTAGGTGCAATGGTAGAGTAACTTGCTTCTCCAATACCCACCAATGCACGGAAAAATAGAAACCAACCGTAGGTCTATAAATAGAAAAATAAATTATGATGACAACAGTAATTTTAAGTTTAAAACTGAAATTTGAGAGATGCATACCTTCATAAATGATCCAATAAGTGTAGTCAAACACCACAGAAATACTCCAGCACTCATAATTATCTTTCTATTGTAACGATCACCAAGATATCCAAAAAGTGGAGCAAATATCATGTAACTCATGATGAATGCCGTTTGAAGCAAACCTGATTGACTATCATTCATGTGAAAGTCATTTTGTATAAAAGTGAGCACCCCTGAAATTATAAGGATAGATTAATATGTTGAAAAATTGAGAGAATAAAGAAACTCATATTGTTTGTCATTATAGGAAAAAATAAATAAACAAATAAAAATTAGTATATTTTTTATTATCTACTCGAATTAATCACTAGTATGTAATTGCATGTGTTGTGTAAGCGCTTGCTTCCTCAAAGTCTATAGTTGGCAAAAAATAATGATAGTGTAGTGTTGAATTGGCAGTTTTGACACAAAATTGACTTGCAAATTAGATGCGGATCTTGTTGTAAGTCGGGTTTATTTGAGTGATCGTTTTTGAAAAATAAAATCAATAGAGCAAAAAATGAAAAATATACGTATACTCGCAACGAATATAAAAACAGACGAATCAGCGTGCGAAGAGAGAGGTCGAGCAGACGGAAAACGGAGTTAGGTAGTCAGCAGAAATGCTACCTATAGGTAAGTAAAAAACTGTAGAAAATATTGAATAAAATTTACCAGAGACAGTGAACCTGTCCATGTAGTTAATGAGATTGACGAAGCAGAGAATAAGGACGGCGAGCCATTCCTTGGTGGTGACAGATCTGAAGCTGGGATTGTCGGATTGCTTGTTAATGGATTGTGAGTCCACGGAGGAGCCTGCTCGCTGGTTGCCATCGTTGTCCATAAGGTATTGTTGGGACACGTTGGGCGGAATCCTCGTCTCATTCATGGCGGTGGCTAATACGGTGCAGGTCGGCGGCGAGAGGAGGCTGAAGATCGTCGGCTCGGTCGGCTGACTCGATCGAGCGCTGTTTACACTGGCGTGTTTGTAGACACACGAGGCCGTTGATAACAGATAACTCGAGCGGCTGCTGCTGTTCAGAGCATCGTCATCGTTCCGTGGCTTGCGCGCAAGTGCTTATAGGCGCGGAAAAAGACTGCTGGCTGCTGACGACGGCTGTGCTGCTGTCTGCCTGGGCTGTCTATACGCTTGGCTCGCTCATGGCTACTCGCGGCTCACGCGACTTGCCCCACCGAATCACGCCACCGGTCGCTAGCGAACCACGAAGCGTCGAGAGCTGCATAGCTGAGCTGGCCCATGCTCTTTCAAGCTCTCGCTCTTTCTCTCTCTCTTTCTCTCTCTCTTTCCCTCTCCGCGCGACGTGTGCTCGCGCATACCTAACGTTTTTTTCAAGGGAGCCGCGTAGCTTTTTTCGGTACGTGTGTGTGCGTGCGAGTTGGCCCTGCCTGCGGTCTGCGCCCTGGGGCGGCATTCTGAACAGTTCTGAAAGTATATGTTTTTCTATGCTATGTTATGTCTATGTTTGTCGTTTTTTTATGTCCGTAATAACCTGAAAGCTACAAACTTTTTAAAAAAGTTGGTCAGTGTATTTTGGAGGATTATTCAAATTATTCATCTCGGACATAAAAAAACGACAAACATAGACATAACATAGCATACAAAAGCATACACTTTCAGAATGTCACGACTACACCTGACGTTACATATACATATGTACAATATGATACACGTACGCTGTCACACATATGAGCACGCGTGTATGTGCGTGCGTTGCGCAAACACTGTACGCTAGCGTGGAACGAGCGTCACCTCGCGTATCTATGTATGTACATACCTACGTGCGTGCAATGCAATGTGCGCCCAAACGCCGGCTTATAATTATTATTCCTTTACTTTTGCTCATCATCGTTCTTTTTTTTCCTACAAATTTCTATTATTTCTGCATTGATATTTTAATTCATACTGAATGCGTGCATACTTTGATTGCTTGAATTCGATTTTAAAACAATTGTTTTTTGTTATGCTACACGGGTAAAATCCAAGCTATCATCCTCTTCTTCACATTTGCTGTGTTGTTATCCACTGCAGTATTTAAAAATTTCATCTTTATTTGTTGAATAAATTGAAAGTTAATTCAATAGTTTTTTACATGCTAGCGAGAATCATTGAAAATGATAACAAAATGTTATCTTAAAACTATAATGCCCGTTTACAGAACAGGTGCTATTATTATTTTAATCAGTTGGAAATTTTCCTTCAGCGCGTCATCATGACGCAAGAGCAATATTATACGAAAAGCTCAACGCCTGACACCTTAATTGTGGATATAAACAGCGATTGCGCATATAACTACCAGCTAATCATCTTTTGGAGAAAAAAACATTGTAACTAACATCGAGGCCGAGGCAGTGAGTGTCGGGTACAATAGTACGATGCACTAAATCTATCTCGAAATCTACAGACGATATATGTATATGTATAGCAATAGTATGTGGGTGAGATGAAACATCATCTGATAATACATTGCTGACTCACGTTTCCACAAAAAATGTGTATGGCGACTGCGTGTAGGTGATCAGATCATGCGCGGGTAGCGCCGTAACGACCGCCGGTGACGAGACGAGCCTCCCGGCTACGTCGTTGACTTGGATTGGACGCTGGCGCCTGCTACGTAAGATCGCGCGAGTAGCACGCGCGCGTATATGTATGATGTTTAATTTAGCTGCAACTTGCCGGCAAATGTTTTGTCATTTACGTTTGATCAAGTCTATAAATAGTTTGTTATTTTGCACGAAAGTGAAAAATAATTCAGTTAGACTGCACTCCTAATACATTGTAAACTTATATTCATGTTTATGTATATATATATATATATATGTGTGTGTGTGTGTGTGTGTGTGTGTGTGTGTGTGTGGGATAATTAAATAAGGCCAGGGTATTAAGGGTTGAAATTATTAAATGAACACAGAATTAATCAATAACTAAATGATTATTCCTATCCAAATACAATTCTAAGCACTATCTAGACGCTCGGTTACAGATAAATGCTAAGGCCGCTAAGGGACTTGCTGTGTCGTCACACAGCCGGGTCCAGCCGGGTCTCCCTTCGGACTGCTTCGGACTGATTCGGACTGACGCTGAGGTCCGCTTGGGTCCCTCTCTCGCTTTACGGGGATGACTCCCCTCTTCCTCTCTCACGCTTTCCCGCTACCTCGCTCGGTAGTTTCCTACTAACCCGACTCTCTCATACTCTTACTACAACACGCATACACACAACTACAATCCCACATATGTGTATATATATATATATATAAAGAAATTTTTGGCATCTATACTTTATAACTTCTTTTTCAATAGCCAATGCTCGTTAAAATTTTTAATTTTCATTCCTTCTCATGAATGTTTTTACGTTACCATTCTCAAAACATTTCATCACAAGAACATTTTATAGTTCTAATCATGCGGTAATGTTTATTATCACTTGAATTAAAATAATTTGTATGACAAAAGGTATAAAATTGAAATTCTGTAAAAAAGTATTTCAGTAAGTAAATTCATTTTTAATTGTTAATCATTACTGGTGAATGAGGTAAAGTCACAATTGCAAGATAATATACGTGTGTACGAAAAGAAAGTTGCAGTATTACCGCTGCATGCAATTTATTACGTTGACGCGTGTTTCTTATTGACAATCAAATGAAGTTTCGCGCATTATTATGAGGTATTCGTTTTCGCTATTACATAAAAAATGCACTTCACGGGAAAAACGGGCCTCTTGTAACAAGAGGAATATATTTAATATTGAGTAAAATCATTTTATTATAAATTCTCTTTATTATAAATTATAAGTCCTCTTGTAACAAGAATAAATTCCTCTTGCACCAAAAGGATCCTCTAATTGATACAAAATAGTACATTACGCCCTTGGTAAAAAAATATGGGCTAAAGGGACTTTTTGAAAAAAAATACTTTTTGTCACGCATGTAATGATTTTGCGATTTTGCGTCCATAAAAGAGAGCAAAATATGACAGGTTTTCGACGCGGCAACTACTTCTTATTGATTTATTCACATAATAACATTTATTTCATATAAAATGACAAAATGAAAAAAAAATCAAGTGTCGCGGTAGCGGCACGCAAGCGAGTAGGTTAATTATGAAGCCTGCCGCCTCCGCGCCGCACGGCCCGCACCGTACATATACAATAATGTGGCTAATCGGGGCTCCTCCGAAAGTGTTTCATCGTCTTTATAGTTTTCACGCGTGATATAATG
>JAWWMK010034747.1:0-13071 GCA_035047105.1 Galeopsomyia nigrocyanea
CATTTTCTAGCAAAATTTTCTCCATGATTTGTTAACCTTTTTCTTAACCTTTCACAGAATAAAAAAATAGAATTCTTAAAAACTTCGAAACAAATCTGAAGATTGCTTTTAATAAAGAAATTTTTCGAAACACCACACTCATAGTGTAACTTTCCGCACGTTCGGAAAATCGAACATAAAAATGGTCATTATATAAAAAAACACTATATAACGTCAAAAAACAATATTCAACATGTGCGGAAAAAAGATATCCGTTTTGTCTAAACATTTTGCCCGAGAGAAACTAAAAATATCTGGTACCTCGCGTAATCGGGAGAGGTGAGGTGATGTGTGATGAAAAACAGTATAATTTGGCAAGGTTAGGTGTGATGAAGTATGGTACGGTGTGGTGAGATTTTGTGATGTGTGGTGGAGTGTTGTGTAATGTGGAAAAGTGTGGTGTAAAGAGATCTGGCAATGTGTAATGAGATGTAGTTAGGTAAGGTGTGATGTGAAGTGACGTTGAGTGGTGTGGTGAGGTGTGACGAGGTATGGTGATGTGTGATGAAATAAGCTGTGCTAATGTGAGATGACATGGTGACAGGAGGTGTGAAGATGTGAGGTGAACTGTGGTAAGGTGAGGTTTAATGGTGATGTGTGGTTAAATTAAAGGGTTAATAGATTAAAATATTAATTAGTTGAATTAAAACATTTGTTGAAAAATAGGATATTAGAATAGTACATCGTACGTGCTGTGGAAAGACTCTTATGCGCGGCATGAACGAATTTATTCATTTTTCGGCACCTAAAAAAATTAGTATTTCTATGCATGAGGTTCAACGAAATGAAAAAATTACTTTTCTTCTAATAAGGCCCCTTTAATTTTTTCAAATTAGAAATCTTCGTAGCGCATGAACCCCATAATTCACAAAGACATCAAGCTGAAAAATATTCTAATGAATAAAGGCGGACAGCCTTTATTCATTTGCTATTTGCATGCAATCTAAATTACAATTTTTATTTACTTGCTTTCGGCTAAAAACTGATTTTAACATAGTCTCTAAGCCCCCCGCAGCCTACTCGCATACCAGTTTTACCTTTATTAAAAGGTGTGGGGGGAGGGGGAGAGAGATAGAAAATAGATAGTAAATTGCTATATTATAATGATAAATCATGCGATCATTTCTATATACCACTGAATGATGAACTTGAAATTGAAACCGAAACTGAAATTGAAACCTGAACGACAGAATGAAAAAAAAATAGTTTCTATTATCAAGAGGAATACGGTTGGCCAAATCCTCTTGTAACAAAAGAATTTTCTTTTTGTAACAAAAAGATGTAATTTTGTTATAAAATTACAATCCTGTTGGGACAAGAGGATTTCTTTTTATATCAAGAGGATTGTCTGCAAAATTATTTTCCTTTTGTTGTAAGAGGTCTCTTTTTTCAGTGTTGCTTTTCATTCTCAATGGTTTCAGCACGCCCTCTTGCTCGTAATATACCTTCGGTATCGATAAACGGATTTAATTCAATCGGCTTACTACCCCTCGGAAGTTCTCTACCACGCTTTAATAATTTCTTTTCCTTTTCCTTTTCTTAAAAAAAACGTGTTAACTGTATGACGCGGTGCCAAACCTTTTCCGACTCTAATACCATTCAAAATTTTAGTTTGGTGGAATGAAAATATTTATTCAATCGTTATATCAGTAAAAACCAATTGTAAAATTTCCTATTGAAACCAATTAGATAATATAATGTATATGCACCAGTATGTGTATCTGCACCAGGGAATCGTTATGTGATCTCATTCAAAATATCTATACGAAATTTAAAGTTCAATATATTTCAATAAATTCAACCATAGAATCCCAATCAGTACTTATAAAATTTCTAATCGGAAATACATACAAAATCTTATAAAGATAAAAGTTGAATTTAAAAATTGGCTCCACATACGTTCCATTAAATTATCGCTATGGTATTTTTCCGGTACGATCATTATTATAATTGATATGTCAAGGAAATTCAATAAAAACTCAATACATTTTTACTCTGGAATATCTTATAAGTACGCATACAAAACTATACGAATAAATACTTTTAAAATATTTATAGTGATTACCACATAAAATCGCAAACATTTAGCTCTACGAGTGTTTTCCAATAGATACCAATTATTAAAAAATGAAATTTTTAGTGTCCTTGTTGAAACATAAAATATAATTTTGTGCCTTATACAGCTCACAATTATTCTATATGTTTCAATGGGTTTTTATATTTACGTCTCGACAGGGTTCGCCTCGCACGCGCACGATTTTTGTAATGCATTGTCGTACCAAATAAAAAAATATTTTCTAACGTCCGTCGTTAACTTTCTAATTCGTTTCCAGCCCAAAACTTTGTATCCTACATCTAAGGCGTTCCATTTAACCCGGTGCGTCGATTCTAAAGGTTCCAACAAATTCCTTGCGAGCTTCTAACTCGTTTATCGCGTTTTTCCGAGATATCTAGCACTTTCGGCACGGGCCACGATTGCGAGTTTTCAAGGTGAAACTTCGGACCGACGAGCCACCGATCGTCAGACTTTATCGGTAAATCAGATGCCCGCGTCGCGTCGTCAACTGGGTTCAAACTAGTGGGCATCCAGTGCCATTCTGAAAGTTTTGTCAAGTCACCGATCTCTCCGAGTCTATTTGTTACGAACATCTGTTTTTGCGACGGATCGCCGCGAATCCAGTGTAGTACGGTACTGGAGTCTGACCAAAAAACGCGTTCGTGAATCGTGATTTCTAGCTCTTTTTCGACGATCGCTGCTATTCCCGCTCCAAGTAAAGCTGCCTGTAGCTCTAATCGCGGCACCGTCATTGGTTTCACCAGGGCGACTCGCGATTTTGTCATGATGAGCGATAAAGTGACTTTGTCTTCTCGCGACTCGGATCTTTAAGAGGAGGGCGGAGCAAATTTAGGCTTCGCGAAAAACCATTATACGTCAATAATTTGCAGTTCACATAGAATATTGCAGTCATCCCGCATTCTTTGAATCTTAATCTAGGTGGGATAACCTTCGTTATTATCCAAAATTCAATATTGAGCAAGCATAACGAAATCTACGGACACCCTTTGAGGAGGGGTCTCTTCGATGCGTAATTTCGTAATCACTGATGCTCATCCAATATTCACTTTTGATTAATTGTTCGAGTCATCCCGCATGACGGATAATCTAAAGAATAGTACTAAATTAAAATATTCTATAAAAAATTGAAATTGATCACGTATAATGGATTCTACCAAATTTATAGGTTAGGGTACGCTTCGTCTTCCTCTTAAAGGCTGTGGCGGCAAAAGCTTACAAGCTAATGTTCCAAAATATATGCAGCTGCGTCAGTCACATCACGAAATCATCAAGGAAAGTAGTATAGCATGACAACGAAACTGAGGACAGTTTTTAAAGCGTCCAAACGTACGAACGTTGGACTTTCCTTGAATGATTGTGTGATGGTCGGCCCAAGCCTTTTACCTGAGATCATCCATATTTTTACCAGCTGGAGGAAATATCATGTAGTCTTTGCTGCAGATGAAAAGAAAATGTTTCGACAGATTTGGGGGCATGAAGATGATCAGCATTTGCAGGCGACTTTTTGGAGAGAAAATTAGTGACAATCTTCGTGGACCGTGCCACCACAATTAGTGATTGGGTAAAGTGGTAACCTAGCTTACCGCTAGACAATTTTCACCCACTGCGCCAGGATTGGCGAATACGTATAATATGATGTAGACTTATAAATGAAACTATTAAGCATGCGGTAAAGGTTTGTCTTTCATGGACGGTACAGGGCATAGGAGCTTACGAATAAAGTTGATTTGTGTCTGGTGAATTATGTAATTCTATCTCGGAAAGAGATGAAATTCGTAAATGTAGTTACATTGAAATTATCATACATATTTAACTCGATATTTATAGAGTGATTTCACTTGAAGTAATTATTATTTTGAAAAATTTGATACTGATAGCTTGAAATATAAATGAAACGGTCATAGCTACTGATGTGATGGTAAAGACGGGACAGATTTCGATAAAATAAAAACGGTGATGAATGATTTGTTATGCGGAGATTCGTTTATTTTACAATTTGTTCACAAAATAAATTGACTATGGTCTAATTAAGATAGATTATCAAGAAATATAATTTCTTAATTGATGTTTTGTTTGATGAAATTTACGAAAGAATAGACGTTGGTGTAAACGTCTGGATGACCTTTGCCACACTCAACAACGTAAGAAGCAACACCGACGAGCTTTCCGTTTGCTGCTAATGGGCCACCACTGTCTCCCTGGAAATAACAACAACAATTTGTATTCTTACATTATGGGTATTGGACATCGAGATAATTGGATATTGGATGAAGTATAAACTTACGGAGCAGACGCCAAGTCCAGGTCTCGCGATGGCGCAGACTTGAGTATTTTTGAGGGGAAAAGGCAGCTGATTCTGGCACTGGCTACTAACGAGCAGTTTCATCGTGGCTTTCTGCAAGTCGATGGGTGTATCGCCGTTGGGATGTCGTGTATCGCCCCAACCAGTAATCGTCGCCGTAGCACCGTTTTCAACGTCTTTCGTGGGCAGTCCGATTGGCTGCTGGTTAGGGTTGAACTCGATGGGTTCGCTCAGCTGCAAAGTAAACGAGTGTGAGTACATCATATATAGTGCAGCCGGCAGTGCGTTGTATTGAGAGCGGAGAGGATCAAAGCACGGAAACATTGTAACTTACCGTCACGATGGCAATGTCATTGAGATAAAAGTTACTTGGTCCTGTGTAGCCGGGGTGCACTGTAATGCTTCTGATGCCGTAGGCTTTGCCTCCGACGTCCGATCGGCTGGTACCGGTGTAAATTTTGATATTTCTCATGACGCCAGGACTGCGGTTTTTATCGACGCAGTGGGCTGCCGTGACAATGTGCTGCTTGCTGACTATGGATCCACCGCAAAAATGCATGCCTTGTCCCAACCCGTAGGTCCATCTCATTGAGATCTGGTATGGGTAGTTTTGAATGGTAGCCGTATTACCGCCGATTATCCTCTGCGAATCCTCCGCACTGCATCTGGCTAAATACATTTTTTTACAAATCAATTATGATGATCAAATAATCATACCTAAATAATATGGAAATTGTAAAATTGTCACTTCCAATTTTTTTTTAGCTTAAAATGTAATTATAATATTAATTTTACCAATGACAATGCACATGAGAAAGAGAGTTACGATTGTGTTGTCCATACTAACTGCTAAGTAGATCGATGCTGAATATACTTCCGTAGAAGACTTTATATAGTATGAATCGTCTCATTGTTTTGGCATTGTGACGTTTTTCAAAATGATTTATCAAACGTTGAAGTCCGCCAAAACAATCATTATTTTGTCGTTTTTTGCGATAAGCATTTTATTGAATGATTCATTGATTGAAAATCGAACGAGATTCAATAAAATCCTTGTTGCGACAAGTGTCATCTATTTACTTTGAAATTTGAATAAACTTTTTAAAATTCTGATGGCAATAATGTGAGAAAATATTGTACGTGAAAAAGCACATCATTTTTTAAACTAACTAACGATCAAGTTTCGATAACAACAAATTCGAACGTACGGAATTTACTACATTTTATATATTCAATAGTAAAAATATTCAATAATAAAACCAATTTTGATATTTCTTTTTTTTTACTTATCAAGTACAATTTTGTTCCAGGCTAGGGAATATCATTGTTTAAAAAAGTTTCGTATTCATAGTGCATTCGGTTTGACCATTCTCATTTTTCTTCCTATTTTTTCCCTATAAATACATAGTTCAATCAGGGTCGCGGTAGCGGTCTGCGGCAAGTATACTGAAGCTCAGATCCTACGTCTGAAGGTTTGCTGAGGCTCTTTTTGTATTTGTTATTTTATGTAGAAATACGGATGTCATGTGACTTAGAGATTTATACATTGATTTCAGCTCTTAGCGTGTTTTTTTAATGTTAATTAATGTAAATGATTTCTGCTCATAAAGACAGATCAAAATTATTCTTATTAAAGTAAAATATAATAATATTAATAGTAATCTCACATATCGTAAAAAAATATTTATCCTCAAGTTAACGCAATATTTTTTATTGAAAATTTGAAAAATGTACTGCTTATGAGTATTCAAGGATAAAGTGAAATTGTCATTTTCATTGTGCGCAAATGTGCAAGATAATGTTTGATGTCTAGGTCAAGGTTTTTGGTAATCGTATGTAGTTTTCCAAGTGATGGAAAGACAGTTTCAGTATCTTATCAATAAAGGCCTTTCGCTAAAATTGCATTTATTATGTTCAATGTAAAAATAATAAGTCATTAATGAGCCTTACCGACGACTAATTTGCAGATGCAGTGCATAAACTTTGTGTATTTTCGGTAAGAAAACAGCGGTTATCAGTTAAACTATTCGGTCTATATTATTTTAAAAACTATATTTCTGTGGAATTTATTTTATTTTATATAAATGGAAAAGTAAAATCCGATTTTTGTTGGAATTTATTTGTGATATAAGCTGATTCCGTTGGTAGCAATAGTCTAATGTATTCGCGCTCTTTCGATTTTTGTAAAAGGCCAATTATCTGTACAAAGTTAATCATAACAAATTACCTTATCGGAAACGAAATGGAAGTAATAATTGAAGCATAAATTCATTTTTCAAATATAACGCATTCCAATAATACTTATGCATTTAGAAAAATGAAATCATATTTTTGTTCGAAAGCTTCGTACCATGCATGTACATACTGGATTTGGCAAATACATATCTTCTAATGATGTTTGGAGATAAATCAGGAATAATTAAAAGTTGGTTACGTCGTGTCAATATAATGAAACCATTTCATATTTCATGAAAAACCGGGACATGGAATTCTTGTACAAAAAAAAATTCTTTTCAAGAATTTTTTATGCTCAATTATCCTGTTCATAAGTTTATATTTTTAACAACTTATTTCGAAAGGCTCTTGAAAAAGTAGAGCACAAACTTCCTGTTATTGCGTTATCGGTAAAATATATGTATAATAGACTTGTTTACTAAAAATTACTTAAGATGAGTATTAAACATGGGTATAAAAGAAAATTGATAGCTTTACTAGAAATTACACGTTCCAAGAAAGTTTTGTTTAACGAATGCTTGAAAGCATGAAGTACACCGCTATTATCTTGTCTTTCGTTTTGTGCTGTGGATTCTATACAAAAGCTAACAATGCAGGTACTTGACTTTCAATCAGAAAAAATTAAAACAAAATACATTTAATATCTATTTTAATGCATTATACATTAAATGAAAAAAAAGTTGTATTAAGCCGACTGTTCCACAGCCATTAATATTATTATACCGTGCTCATTTTATTTATTTTTTTAGATCACACCACACGAGAAAAATGTTGGGAAAGTTGCGCTAACGGTACGTATTCATGTTGTAATTTGTTCGATCTCGAGGGAGACGCATAACAAATAACGAAAATTTGACAAAATTTTGCGAGGACAGTTTGAGTAAATATTCTTCGTTAACAATAAAGATTTTTCGGGGTTTGTTTCAGTAGTAACATTTTTCCGACCTCACTTTGTAAATAATGCCGGTCGATAACTATTTTCGAATTAGCAATGTGACTTGCGTTAATAACAATTAATTTGGAGATAGTATAGCATAAGTTTGACAGTCGAAATAGAAATATTGAACATTTTCGAATCAAAGAATGCTCAACATATTCGAGATTCTAATTTTGACTAATGCTTAATTTCAGGAATATTTGGAGCTGGCGAAGTAGCATGCGCAAATGAATGTCAGAAATATCCACTAGCTAGTAGTAAGTTTAGTTTAGATTATGTAGGTGTCTGAAAAATCTCGAGCGTCTCGAACTTGAGTTTTTTTTACTCGAATAGTTGAACAATTAAAAAGGTTCAAAGGCTCAGCATAGTGAAAGCTCACAGGCTTGTTGGTGCAAATTGCTCCGAAGTGCAGTGAAAGTACGAGCCAGCTTGAAAGCTCAATAACTTTAGCCGAGCAGAACTTTTGCAGAAGCCTGTTATGTAGTTTTGATAATTATGAAAAATTATCTTTAAATTTTTACGATTTCAACTTCTTATTAATAACGACTTTGTTCAAATTTTAGAGCCTGCTACAATAGAAGAATGTACCCATCATTGCGAGAACCAGAGTAAAAATATATTAATTTTTTATGAAAATAATTTACAATTTTTTAGTGTGACATTCTTATAAATGCCATTTACGATTGCAGAGTACACTCCACTTGTGCTGGTTCACTGTCTTGATTCATGCCCAGAGCAAGTTTCGTCCGATGATTAAATATATCGATGAATATAGAATAGATATGGACCCTACATTGAATAAAATTTTTCAAAGCTGTAACAAGTTGCACCGAGTATCTTTACCTCTTCATAGCTACAATAATAGACTAGAAGATATACATGTTTGTGATCCCGAAGATCACTAACTTTATTTAACTATGTACTCTTTTCTGGTCATAATTTCGAATTCAAATAAGTACAAGACTTGTGTGAAAATTATGAAACATTTTCTTCGGTAGTAAGAATAATAAAATCTTATATGGCTATGGGCTAAATTGATTTTTAGTCTTGTCTTTGTTATGAGGTTCTTTTGTGTATGAAACATCTGCCTAAAATACAGATATCAACATTTGATCGCATTGAAGCCGAATTTTGGTTTTTTCCCATTTTTATAAATCTCAACCGTTTTTACAATCTCCAATTTAATCTCAATCATTTTATTTTAAGGAATAATAATAAAATGAGTGAAAATTTTATGAGAATCATTTCAAAGTTTCATAGTTGCAGGATAAAATGCAAATTGAATGGATCGGACTATGCGTTGTTCTGCACTTTGAAAAAACAACTCATTTTGTTGAGACAACAAAAAGAATAAGGTTAAACACACACAAAGTTCTCGCGCTATAAGAAGCAGCAGCAGCAAGTGGTACTACGCTTTTCTAAAGCGACTATTCAGTGGCAGAACGCGGAGCAGGGTCAAACAGAGAGTTTCGACAGCGATCTCTTTTCAAGGTTCTCTCAAAGAAGATTCTGCAAAGGCACGTACCCGACCTATGTGACACATTTTTTTTATCGCAAAAAAAAAATTGGTCTTGAATTGTTTTGAAGCGCAATTATTTACTGCTGATAATACGAGTATTATTGCGATGTCACGATGACGTAAAATAATTGCAATATACTGATAAAAATTTCCTCGTCGTACATAAATGAAATCATGAGTAAAATTGAAGAATGTGTAGTCTACTATGCACCTAGGATATCAAACATTAAAAATTATTTAGCCGCAATATGACAAGCATTCACAAGTATGCTTGATGGAAAGGAAGGGTGAAAATGATGAAAAATATTTCGATTAGTTCTGCGGATTTAGCATAAGATCCCTAAAACAGTGGTATTTTCGGCTGATTTTGAAGTAAATTGAAATTGAAAAATAAGTGTTTGTATTCAATTTGTATTTGGCAAGTTGAAAGACGTGGCTCACAATCGGGAGTAAGAAAACGTGTAAAAATTAGCCAAGACATTTGTTTAACTATTGTCGATTGATAGTAGTTTGGATTTGCGTAGAGCTCGGCTTGATGATATTTTCGAGATGAAGAAAGTAGGTGCGTTGTTTGTGGGTAACAAAGAGCGGCGGCAGCGGTACAATAGATGAGGTGCTGGGTGCTCGCGAGGGGGTTGTATTGGTATAGGTGTAGCGAGGCTGCGTTGAATAGGGGAGGGCTGTCTGTGTGACGGTCAGGAGACGGAGGTGCAAGGGGATGGGCAGCTCTCTCTCTCTCTCTCTCAGCATCCCCCGGCGGCGGTGGGGAGGAGGCGCTGGCGCAGTGCTCAGTCTAGCTGAGCCCGTCGGGTCGGCCGGGCGTCGTGCAGAGCTGTCAGCGGAGCAGAGGGCTTATAAGCACGGAGCGAAGAAGCGGAGAGGAGAGCGGAGCTGCACTGGGAGTGGCACTGGCAGAGAGCCATGCACGGCATGGGAGTGCCCGGCGCCTCGTCGGCCGTCCGCTTCGGCCACTACCAGCAGCAGCATCATCAGCCGCACCATCACTACCAGCACCAGCACCATCACCATCTGCACTCGCATCACCCCCAGCATCACGCCAACCAGGCCGCGCTCGCGGCCGGCCGGCCGCCCAAGAAAGGCCTCTGCAACAACATCGAGAACTACATCTCCGAGCTCGGACACTGGTGCGTCTCCCCTTCCCCACCCATTCCGCTCACCCCCGTCTACCCCATCCCTCTCTGTACTCGCGCGCGGTTCACATTTGCCTAATTGAGCCGAGCACACTAGCCGAGCGCGCACGATCAGCTTGCCGCTAATTGGGATAGTGCGTCTCCCGCGCTGCACTCGACCAGCAGCCAGCTCGCGGGCGCTCGGCTAGCTCTCACTTTTCAAAGCTCGCGCTGCTGCTGCTGCTTCGGCTTGACGTTCAGCAATGACGGGCATAAAAAATCGATCAACCATTCATTCATTCATTCCTCGGTTCGGCATAGAATTGCCCCGGAGACACAATGATCGACTGCCGTGCGTATTAATAGAACGCAAATAACTTTCAATTTTTTTTTTTTTCAATCGATTTTCTGTACCGCGATCGATTCAACTCGCGGAACGACGCTTCTGTTATTCCGCAACTTTTCTTTTTCATTATCGGACTCATCCGAGCCTGCTATTCGCAGTTTTCACAGTAACTTGTAGTGCCGTTTTTAGAGCTGATCCCATTCCCGTCTAAAGTTCAGGCCCCAAGGAGAGCAAGTGATAGAAAGCGAGTTTGGTCAGACAATGAAATATGGTAAATGTACTTTGCAGGGCGGTATGGAGGGCAATAATAATGGGCCAATTCTTGTCTCTGGTGCTTTGCTTCATGACGCTGCTAAATCACCACATCAATACCTCCTATCAAATTAATTTGCCGACAGGTGAGTGAAAGTTAATAAGAGCCGCGGCGATGAGCAATGAGCAATGAGTGAGATTCGAATGTGTGAATTTTGGCGCGCAGCCCAGAATTTTCCGCACTACGTGATGATGCTTCTGGTCTACACGAGCTGGATGTCGTGTCGGGGCGCGGGCAACGGCCTGTTCTCGGTGATTCGCGCGCGCGGCTGGCGCTACCTTCTGCTCGCTCTCATCGACGTCGAGGCCAACACTCTCGTCGCGGCCTCCCATCAGTTCACCAGTCTCGCCAGTATTCAGGTTCGCCATCGTCGCAGCTCTTCAACGATTTGGCGCTCATTGACGTGATGATCTCTGTTGATTTCAGCTACTGGACTGCGTGGCTATACCGGTGGCACTGGCGCTTTCGTGCCTGGTGCTCGGTGTCCGATATCGCATGGTTCACATCGTAGGCGTGTCTGTCTGTTTGATGGGAGTCGGATGCCTCGTCTGGGCCGGCATCGAGGACAACAAGGATCCTGCCTTCACTGGTAAGCATCTTTTTCCATCCGATACTCTGTGCTTATCTTTCATAATAAGCTGCTGCCTTATTTCCATATCATTTGCTAATTTACTTATCGTTGACGTGCACTTTGTTTTCTTCGATTCTAATCCGAATCCAAACCTTACGTCAATTTTTAGTATGCATATTCATAACGAATATATTTCTGTTCAAAACACCAGCCTAGACTATGGAAAACACTAGTTTGAGAGCGCGTTGGCAGCTGGATAATCAACCGCTCGCGTCAATCAAATTAAATCGCGGATGAACATTACCTTGGGCATTCATTATCGTACTTGGAGGGCCAACTGTTTGTCTTCCGTTTCTTTGTTTCTTTATTCATATTTCCGTAGCGTCATTATGTATTAACAATTGACGTTCGAATATGAAATAATCATGAAAATATTGTCAAAACATGTATACTTATAGTCGATAATATATGGTGGTGTAATTGAAAATGTTAATCAATTAATCTGAGAAATTTCTCAATGATTTGTGAAATTGACATTGTTCTAGGCAAAAATCAACTAGTAGGTGACATGCTGTGTCTTGGTGGCGCCGTATTATTCTCGATTATAACCGTCTTGCAAGAGCTGGCTGTGAAATCAATCGACATTATCGAATACCTGGGAATGATGGGCTTTTTCGGAACCTTACTCTGTGGCTCACAAATGTACGTTCTCGAACTAAACATTTTTCTTCCTGAACAATATGCGGTCATGTATGTGTTAGCTGAGAAATTTTATTGACTTGCAGTGCCGTTCTGGAGAAAGTGCAGATCGAGAGCTTCCCATTCGACAACGTTCTACTCATGACATTTTTGGTAGTCTACTGTATAACACAGTTTGTGTTTTACTCTCTGGTTCCAGTGGTTTTATACGAAACCGGCGCTACCGCCCTCCAATTAACATTACTCACAGCTGATATTTTCAATATACTCTTTGGCATGTTGGTACACAAATACAAGGTATGATTTAGTTTAAGTACTCGTATGTAGGCTTTCCATTGCGAATTCCATTCAAAAGTTGAGTATACTTTGTACAAAGGACATGAATTGTTCTCATGGGGATTGGTGTAAATCTGCTCACGAGAGTAACTGACAGTCTACCGTTTTTTTTAAATATAAATTCATTTTTTTATTACACCTTGAATACAAATGTTCAACTTTTTCCATCTATCTTTTCTATGGGCACTTTGAGCGTTGGCATACTTTTTTCTATGCGTCTGCGAAAACTCGGCTCTAACTCGAGAATGAAGAACTGCCAGTTACTCGAATTTTATAGAGCTTTCGGTGTCATTAAATGATCGCTCATTATGATTTTCCGAGTTTTCGTATATTTATATAAGGTACGCGTACCTAATACCGCCATGTACCTAATACCGCCACTCGCTGGTATTCAAACGTACGCTCGCGACAGCGGTACGGAACAGTGACATTATATTTATATTGTTAAATAATGAAAGTTCCAATGATTTAAATCATCTCGGCTTTACGTGAGCTGTTTTATGCTCTGGATGCGCACATTTTCCAAATCTCTAAATTTCCAATACACGGATATATGTCATTTTAACT
>JAWWMK010034758.1:0-13064 GCA_035047105.1 Galeopsomyia nigrocyanea
AATAGAGTTTTGTGCTTTTTTTCTCTCTTTCTCTCTCTCTTTCTCTTTCTTTCTTTATTATTGCTCGAGAAATCAGGAAACGCGATGACTTCTGCTGCCGCTACTATAGAGACGAAAATTCGAGTCTCGTTAGAGCGAGCTTATGTAAAAGGTGGTATAAAATGTTGCTGAGAGTGGCAGAAATGATTGCGCGCGGCGGCAGCGGCGGCTCGTTCGGAATACCTAGAGCGTTTGAGTATGAAGTATGTACGTACTTTAATAAACTCAAATTCGTGACGTAACTAGCGACGAGAGAGAGAGAAAAAAAAGAAATTCACTTCCATCCGCGTTGTTGTTTCTTCTTTACGAATTCTATATGTGTATATAATATAATATGTATCGCGCGCGCGAGAGAGCTTTTGATCGAGTGGGTTACGCGTGAAGTTGGAAAGTTGCAGGAGTCACGTGCTTGAAAGATTATAGGACAAAGTAGTAGTTGCTTGCATTTAACGCGACGAACAAAGTTTTTAATAGCATACACACAAGTCATGAGGGTATAAAGATATACACGTCAATGCACAGCTGAGGGGAATACACACACCTGGTAATTAGCATTTTATCGTGACATTACAACAAGTATGAAGTTTCACAACGACGAAAACCACAAGTATCGTGTACAGCGGCACGATGATCTTGACAAGCTGCCAAAAGAATCCTTCAATTATAGCTTCAATTCGAGCGAAACTATGGGACACCGCGAGGATGCGACAAAAGCTGTCGAAACGCGCTGATACGACTGCGGGTAGCGGCGTTGCGCTAAGATTACTTAGACTCGTATAATTATGCAGTCGTTAAAGCGAAGAACTAAAATTGATTAGAACAGTGAAGCTTTTTGCGCAAGCTAGCGACACCTTTTTTTTTTCGCACGTACGAGTTGTTGTGGGGGTGGATTCGAACGTTCGATTGCGCGACACTTTTTCGCCACTTGTCGTGTAATTCTGACGTCGTAAAAGTGAGAAAAAAAAAATTGTTTTATAATATCTATTTTTCGCAAGATGTAACGCTTTTAAAAAGATTTTAATACACGCGCGTTATGTTATACGGGGATATAAGCCTGTTACTCAAGATACGCAATGTGGTTGAATAAAGTTTAAAGATTTTACACCGTATTTTGTAATAAAAGCTTTACTTCAATTTTAAAGCTTTTTTCATACGTTCGATGTATAAACGCTGAAAAATTGAAAGTGATCGTTAATAAATACCTGAGTCACGCAGTAAGATTAATATTGCTCGTTAAATTCGTAAAATTTCCAACCATCCATATTTCGAATGAATAGATTGAAGTATGAATTCAGAAAAATAAAAAAGCTTACCTATACCTAAAGTAATCGTATGAAGTGCAGTTTCAATGGAATCTCACTCGCACTTTTCTTCAGCGAGCATTTTGACTCAGTGGATTTCCCTCGTGACTGTGCAAAATAATGCACCGCGGTGTCTAATGCACTCTCTCACCGAGTTAATTGTAATTCCATCCTCCCCTTGATTACCTTGTTTTGCGATTCACGCGCTCTCTACACTTTTTCCTCCTAATCGTTTGCAACTTTTTTTTCTTCTCTCATTCGGTTCCAAGAGCCTTGTGTATACCCTTAAACCACCTTCGTCGTCAAATTGCAACATTTGGTTATTATTCTCATTTGCTTGGAAATTGAAATACATCTCGTGTCTCTATTATTCTTCTTCTCTGAGTTTTTATTTGCGGTCGACTGTTGCTGTTCTCGTGCAAATGTGAAGCTATGGGATTAATTATATAGCTGTTTCAATGCGATTATTGTTGAAACGTCAATGGCATTATTCGTCTTTTTTTTGTTCGTTAGCAATATTATTTGAGAGAAAGTGACTTGATGGCTTGTTGCTTTGAGTTATTGTGATAGGTAAAACAAATGAGACTCTTGTCATTTATGACTTAATAATCTGATATGACGGTGTATTATGTAACTTTATAATTCGATACCCCTAGCGAAACAAGGAACTTTTAAAATTATACACCGCAAAATATAATGTGTTTTGTCGTATATCACAAAATAAACGAATTCCAGTTCACTTATCGAAGTTTCAAAGTATTACAACATTTCATATGACAGCTTAACTGTTCCTTGAATTCGTGCAATGAAATTTTGTAGTGTCGTGTATATCACAGAAGAAAATCGTCATTCACAATCATTTCGTAGATTCGAGCAAGCTTTAGTCCAAGAACATCCGAGGTACAACCTTGTCTATACATACAATAGTAGCAAGGTGATAAAAAAATTATTCAAATCATGCAACGAAAGCATTTACAATAGCTCATAACATCGTTACAATTATTTGATCTTCACATAGCCATTTACGTCGAATTGGTACAAGGATAATGTCACTACTGTATCACTCGTGATGATGCTGAAACTCACAAGTGCAACCTTTACGACGAAAATATACGCGGTCACAGTCAGTGCAAATAAGGAAGAGATTTTTCGATGTGCCAATATGTACCATGTAACTTTAATGTGATTTGATAATAAAGCAAGTGTTGAAAGAACTTACACTTGAGAGGATTGGTCGAAGAAAAAAAAAATTGAAACCAGGAAGTCAAGAATGTGCTTTGCGGCTCGTTAATTCCTCTCTATGATGTTCGAGCTGTAAATTCCACTGACGTATTTGGTGCAGATCACTTGTCCTATTAAGTTAGGTATTCGAGTGGTGCAAATATGAAAGTCGGTTTTATTTTATGGCTTTAGTTAATTTATTGAATGGATTTTTAGCAGATTTCCGGAATAACACTTAATTTTCGAAATTGAAAAAAAAAAATTTGTTCCGATTATATACTTATGGAGAATCGACTTTAATGATAGATGTTCCTTCACTTTGAAACAAATTTCATATTACATTTTCAGTTTAACTTGAGTTACATTGTTTCACAAGCATTTATCACTCATTACGAATTTCTCAAAATAATATTCAAGAAAAATGCGGATTCAAGCGCGTGACTGGGAGTCATTTTTTCTGAGATCTCCTTCACAACTTTTTAAACTTCCTGCTGGCTATGATGACGCCGCAGCTTCACACACTCAAAAATAAAGCATATCACATTTGCCGTCGAGTCTACTGCATCACAATTTGCATTCCATATTTTCGTCGCTTATCTCTTGCTATACAGATATATCTGATGTTTTCTTCACCGGGCGTTCATCAAAATTCACAATTCTAGACCAGCAAAAAAGTAGTTCAGGATTCAGTTTTTATTTGAATGGTCATATACTGTAACGCTTTTGTAAAGCATAGCCCGAGGATAACTTTGTATATGCAAAGCGGATGTATCAATTAGCATACGAGTGCCATAAGCTAAATGCCAGCCACTTTTCTTTCTTTTATTTTCGATGATGGCTTTTGAGCAAGATTAATAACCTTGTATATCTATGATCTCGAATACCTGGCTTAAAATAATTGTGTCTTGGTATTAAATTATTTCGAGTACGAGGTGGGAAATTCCCATTATAAGGCATTCGCTCATTTTCGTGAAAACATAAGTTCGATGTTGTACTAACTTGTATTTCTTGTAAAGAATGTTGTAACTATAATTGATGTTTTTAATTAATCAATTCCAAGTCTATTACAAGTCATATTCTCATTGAGAATGTATCTCGAATGATTCTTTTGTGATACAAAAATTCATAAAACAATTTGTATACAATACAAACCATTTTCTGCCCTGGTATTGAAAGCAATACAATGCAAATGAGTCGTGACGATGTGTGTTATAACGCTTCACCGATATATTCATAAGACTTAATGGTTTTTTTTCTACAACTTTTATGTCTTCGTACATTTAATTTTTTTTTTCAAACCTAAAAACCAATATTAAAAGTAATCATTTATACAATTTATTTCTATAAAAATGGATTTTACAAAAAGGTCGAATTTCAGAACGTTGACATTTGTCGGGACAATATGGACCGTTTTTGAAAGTTTTGCTACTTTGCCAATTTTCGACATGTTTGAACGAGGTTTGCAATATCGTCTTTGTCTTGTGAAGAGCTTTAATTTGGTGAATTTTGTTGAAGATAATCCCCACGGTAGTTCCGGACAAACTTTAATTGGTTTGAAAAAGTAACACAAAAATACCAACGGAACTTGAAAAGTACACTAAATATTGTATTAGTGAACAAATTTTTATAACACCGAAAAAAAATTAATAATGCTCCAAAATTGATAAAATAAGAGAATAATATTTAACAGATCCGAGTAGTACAGAATGTTTGGTTTTTAATCCGTATAAAGGTACTAAGGAAGCAGTATGTTTTTGATATAGTTGTTTCATAGGAAAACCCCAGCGAGTCATTTTACTCCTAAAGTGATTTCATCTCACTCTCCCCTATTTGATTTGTTTATTTCTTAATAGCATTATTGCAAGATAATGCGGGGATATCAAAATTTTTTTGTATGTATTTACATGTTACTTCTACGTCAAGCAATGAGTCACAATTTTTATGCTTATGTAAAAGGGTTGAATTTTTCAATAAATAAAAACCGATAATAATATGATTGTATCCGCGCGGTTTTTCTGATTTTTCAAGATTCTTATATCAAATGGTATTCATGCTTTCTCATTAACTTCTTACTCAAATATTTCCGCGGAATTATACGGCCGATAGTGTGATGACGCTGTCAAGAGTAAAAAAAAAATATTGGAGATTCCAGGTTCATTTAATGACTAACTTTATCTCATTTACCGATGATGCTCCCATTAAAAAATAAATGAAGCCGAAAAACTATCAAATAATGTTGACATTATCCCTGAATACGAAATACGTGAGCCATATATTGCGTACGTTTGAGAATATTTTCTCAAATTTATAACGCAATTTCTCCCAGCGAAATGACAAGTAGCTTTTACGCATTATACATAAGAAATAACCTGCAATGAACTTTCGTGGCCTCACGTTGGAAAAAAATGACCAGCGAACGATGCACTCCAGTTCTTAATATTCAAACTCAGCAACTGGTCACAAAAGCTCGCGAAAAGGAAAAGTGAAGAGGATTCCATGCAGGAATTCCAAAGGAACTTACGCTGGAGCTCCTTAATTCTTGTCAAAAATACAGAAACACACAGGCGAGAGTGAGTCAGAGATGGTGTTACAAAGCGTGCATAGAATGCCAAGCGAAAACGTGGCACAAAAATACCAGCACTTTTATTTATTTTTTTTTGCGAAGCGAAAAAAAAATCCAAGATGCATCCATCGTCGTGTGGACGCGAAAAAAAAGAGGGAGTTTAATGCGACTACAGACAAAGGAGTTGCGATGAGAAAAGGCCAGTGCTCTCTCTCTCTCTCTCTCTCTCTCTCTCTCTCTCTCTCTCTCTCTCCTTTTCAGAGTCACATAACTCGTGCTACTATAAACTACAGTGAGAGAGTCACGCGCCTCTGATACAACAACCCCCCGCGCGCGTCTAGTAGAAAAGGACAGCGCTGGTCAGACGTGCCACACTGCCGCCGCCGATCGGTCGCCTGATGTGTGTGTGTGTGTGTGTGTGTGTGTGTGTGTGTGTGTCGGCGGCGTTTACTTATACCGCGTTGCAGCTGCAATTATTAAGCAATAAACTGATCTTTTTTTTTTCAATCGATTTGCGGATTTTTTTCTTCTCTTTTCAGGAAGCGTGATGGATTTATGGGACGCTTATACTTATATGACGATATCTTTAAAAAAACACACTTTTCTGGGGTCTAGAATGGAAAAAATTTTTTTTAATGCTAAGGCTTTCCGGACCTTTTTCCTCTTCTTTTTGAAGGTATATAGTGTCGGAAAATGTTCGTGAACATTGAAAAAGTCCTCGGGAGCTATATTTTTTTCAGCATTTTCCCCATTTTCATAACAAACTAAAAATATAATTATTTTGCAATTTTTTTTGATAACTTGTCACCGGATAATTATTTTTGAATGAAACTTTTTTCTACGTAAAGGTCTTCTTTCTTGCTATCATTTCGATTGGTCCAAAATGTTTCTAGCGGTCTTAGAAGCCGAGAAATCAATATTTGAAGAAATGCCGTTTTTCGCCTATTTTCTGTGAGAAAAGACCATTTGATTATAATGGGAAAATGCCGAAAAAGTAGTTCCTGCAGACTTTTCCAATGTTCACGAGCATTTTCCGACACTATATAGCTTCAAAAAGAAGAGAAAAAAGGTCCGGAAGCTTTAGCATCAAAAAAAAATGTTTCCATTCTAGACCCCAGAAAAGTGTGTTTTTTTTAAAGATATCGTCATATACGTTGTGTTGCGGGATAGAGCCGTTTTTTTTTTCTTTTTTACGGAATTCCGATATGCCGTTCATTTAATTTGTAGGTCAATATAGATTATAATGTAAATTTCAATCAAGCGTTGGAGAGCTTTCACGTCGTACCGTAAATATTTGGAAAATATTATCGAGTTTTGACATCGATGATCGATGAGAATCAATAGCTCTCGATTGAAAACTAAAACGACAAGTTTTTTTCTTTCTTTTTTTTACAACTTTTGAAACTTTCGAAAATTTGATTCAAAAACTGTACGAAAAAAATGGATGGAATGGACTTGCGATTTTTGAAAGAAAAGAAATTTTTTATACTTGCTCGAAGAGTGCTGAAGATTAAAGATCACAATATTCATTTGATAGGAAAAATACATTTATTTATGTATGTTTTTTTTAACTATACAAATGGACCAAAATCGACGAATACCACCTGCAATTCTTTTCGTATTACGATCAAAAAATCAAAAAACAAAAAACAAAAAAAAAGACAAAACAAAACAAAAAAAGAAAAATACCACACACGTGACATAGCGTGCTCAGCCGGTAGTAGCAGCATCTCTTCATCGCGTAAAAGACAAAGATAGCGAAAGGCATACACAATTAACGTTCGCCGCATGGTTAGCTCGCGAGTGGGGCCTTACAGTATATAGGTATAAGTCCCCCGCTCTTCGCTAGATATATAGAGGTAAATAGGAGTAAACTCGCGGTCGCGTAGCTCGCACAAGCAATAAGCGCGCGCTCTTCCTTCCGCGCGCACTCACGCTTTCGCCGCCGCCGCCGCGGAGAGTATATATATCGAGTAGAAGGGGCCTTATATTCCCCCTTTCCCTTTTTCCCCCCCGAAAAAAAATTTTTTTTTTCGGTGAGCTGCTGCTGCCGTTCTCTCGCTGCTAGTCAGTCTCGTGCAGCTCGCCGTAGACCCCAATCGAGCAGAGTTCGCGATGCTCGTACAGTGCTGAGAGTGTGACCCTTCCGCGATCGACGACGAGAGACGACTGGTTTATTTATTTAATTATTTTTTTAATTTCGCTTGCTTCGATATATTCGCGAATAGTGATTTTTTTTTTATTCTTTCGAAAAAACGATTGTAGTTGATCGATTCAACCACACATTATCATCGCCGAGGATGAGGTGCTTGGCGCTGTTGCGGTAAGTTTTGTTACTTTTACTTTCTTTCTTACTCTATCTTGTTTTGTTTGGATAGGGGTTTTATCAAAAAAGTTGATGTTCTTTTGTTTTTTTTTTTTACGGCAATGGACTTATGCGCGTGAAGTTCATTGTTATATACCGCAGCGTTTCAAAGTTGCCGGTCGAATCCTCGAGTGATAAAGAAGAATATTGAGTAACGAGTGTGCTACGATTATTTATATACCCCGTGGAATTCTCGTTTAATTAAATTAACAACCTTATCGACTGTTTCGTATTTATTATAAACAGTTCGCGTATTATCAATCGCGCGATACATATCATTCGAATAATTTATTATACCAACGAGTTTGCGACAATATTTACAACGTTGAGTATAAGAATCGTGAGCACTTTCTTTTACGCTGATTTAGTGTCTCCGTTGTGCGTGCGATTGGAATTAAAAATTTGATAACAATGAAAAGAAAACGATTTTCATTCTAAAAAGCGATGAGAAAGTTCATTCACCATATAGGTATATATATATATGTTTAGCAGTTGTTCGGTGTGCACTTAATGTGTGTGGCAGAGTAATGAAAATAACGTGAGAGCGTGAAACAATTTCACTTTGATTCGTATTATATATTTCTAAGTGGATGATTTAAAGAGTGGAATCTTGCTGACCTCAACGTTTTTCCAATGAATTTTTATTAGTTGAAATATCGAACCGGTTAACCAACAAATTAACATCTCAATATAGCGAATATCAAAATACAAAAAAGAAAAAAAATACGTTCTCTAGTAATTTCATAGCTGTCCGTATAACTTCGTTCGATTACGTGGGTATAATCGGTCGACTCCACATTGACACTATATACTATATCCTTTTCGCGAAAAGACGAAAAAAAAAGCTACCAAATCGATTAACAGGCAGTTGTAAGTTGCTGCATAATCGGGCCGTTGCGAAATAGAGTTAAGGCGGCGAGAGAGAAATTCGCCAATTTTTTCTCTCTCTTTCTCTCTCTCTCTCTCTCTCTCTCTCTCTCTCGCTCTGCGAAGCAGGCACCTGTTGCTTATGTATACGTGTGTAGCGCGCACCTTTACCACCACCACTTCTCTCTTCCCTGCGTCATACCTGTGCAGCGCGACGACGACGCTGAGATAGCTCAGTACCGTGCCGATCGCCGAGCGACTCGTGTCTCGACGCTCAAAAATGCTGGCTGCCATTTCGCGACAGACGACCAGCGCCATCTTGTCGGCCTAACAGATGGCATACCGAGTTGTTGATGTTGTTGATGTCGCCGTCGACGTCGATAAGTCGAGTTTTTAATCGTTATACAGTATCGCGAGACAAAGAGAACGAAATAGAGAGAGAGAGAGAGTCCTGCAAGTGCAGTGCGCGTGTGATGAGGCCGCGGCTTTAGCCTCGAGCCGAGTGGTCCAGTGAGTTTCTTACGGAGAAGCGCATTACAGAGAGAGAGAGAGAGAGAGAGAGAGAGAGAGAGAGAGAGAGAGAGAGAGAGAGAGAGAGAGAGAAGAGAGGAACGAGCGAGAGGAGATGGAGGATCCAGAGACATGTTACTCGTCCGGCAGCGTGGCCGGCGCCGTGATCGGTACCTTCTTGGCTACTTGCCTGCTGATCGCTGCTACTGGCTTGTTTTATAGGCGTTGGCGCAGGAATAAAGGTGATTTTTTGGTGTATAATATATGTACACAAACACACTTTTTACTTTACTTCTTTTTTTCTTTCTTTTCTTCTTTCTTTTTTTCTCAATTTTGTCGTGGCGAAGTGCTATCGAAGTTTGTAAACGTTCGAAACTTCACTTCGATCGGAACTATACTTCACATTATATTGTTGTATATAGAGTTAATTGACGATTATCCAAACGGCGCTACTGTGCAATTCGCTGCAACCACGTGCCGGTTGTTTTCGCAACTTTAACGTTGCGGTTGTGCATACAAATCAATTAAAACATAATAATAACTATACTTGGTATATATAAAGCGATAAATAGAGCTATGAGCGTATATTATAGGTAAAAAAAAAAGATGAGAAACATACAAAACGCGTGCGCGCGCGTGAGCACGAAATCTGAGTGTACAATAGCGCTTCATCGCGATAACGAGTTTATTAGATAGCGCGCTATATATAGGAAGGTTACATACCGATCATTACATAATAGAAAAAAAGATGATTATTTGACGAGCTCGCGCGCTTATTGTGCACAAGTAATATATACGCTTATATACTACTTGTGCGATCTTGGAATGCGAGGTGTGTGTGTGTGTGTGTATGTGCGGCTGTTTTATTTCCTTTTACGTGAAAAACAATCGAATTATCGTGTGTACGACCAATTAAAGACGAGCGCGATCGAATCTTATCACCACTGTCGCACATATGTACTCCAATTCCATCGTACTGCGCATCAATTTGACCACCGTGACAGGCAGCAAAGAGAAATCGATAATGCAGGAAGACTGTTTTTTTTTTTAATTTTCATTCTCGCGCGGTCATATAATGATTCAATTTTCCGCAAAGAGAGGGAGATGAGGGACGTGCGCGCGCGTAATTGAGAATGGGCGCGCAAGCAAAACATCGCGAAACCGGCTGACTTCATTAACGGATATGTCGAGGTAAAGTTGTTCCTTTTTTTTTCGTGTGTCGTATGGGATACACATACGGTGCGCGGTTAATAAGCAAGAGATCGAGACGAGAATGTTTTGGGCGTTTAACGAGTGAAACGTCAATATGCTTCTGGTGTACGTGATGAATGAATATATCGATGAATCAACGTTGTATACGTGCAGTTCATTGACGATGAGTATGTGTTCTTACATGTTGAATTGATGAAGATAGAGAAAAAAAAAGGAAGATTGAGGAATGAGATAAGTTGAAAGAATTTTATTTGATGAGTAACAAGTCACAGCTGTTCTCAATACTCGATCACAGTGATGTAAAAAAAATGCTAATTTTATTTTGAAGTGGCAAGTCAAACTCCATCTCAAAGCTTGTATACACAAACGGTCGAAATTACATTTGTATACAACGTGTCGCTAAAGAGAAACATCACATCCTTTAAAAAAAGAAGAAGAAAACAACAATAATCACGACAGTTTCCATCACACACCAATCATCGTCCTCCTTCGAGGTTGCAATTTGTTTGACTTTCGCGGTCGGCGTGCACATTCTCTCTCTCTCTCTCTCTCTCTCTCTCTCTTTCGTGCTGGAATTCCAGCGACGCAGTGGCGCAAGATGTATACTGCACCGAGTCCCTTTTTTTAATTTTTTTTTAATTGCGAGCTATGCGAAATATGGACGAAAAAAAAGAGGGGCCATACGACAGGTGAATCATCCTCCTTTTTTTTGCGCAACGTCGGAGAACAAAAGAAAAATAACTTTTGTAAAAACCTGTTGCTGCTTCTGTGCTTTCTCTCCGAGGATGATGTTGCCCGAGAAAAGTGTTTCTTTTGACGTTACATTCATATCTATATGTATGTGTTAAAACTATGCTGCTTTGACGGTATACATATATATAAGCGCGGAAGAAGGAAAGAAAAATACTTTGTGGAATGTTCTTCTGTAATGGAAAAGTTAATTCGTATTTTTCAACAGTTCGATCTTTATAACGTAATAATCCGAGCGCGAGGCGTTTTAAAAATACAAGCCGCGGCTAATTAACATATTAATCGTCGTCGGATAGCATTCCACACCGTTTATATACCTGCGTCGTCGACACAGCTCGAATTTTCCGAGCAGACGAAAAAAAAAATAAAGAACGAAAATTCCCACGGAACGAGAGAAGAAGAAGAAGAAAAAAGAAATAGGTATCGGTTTTTCCCGATGGAATTCGCGCGGCAGCAGCAACGAAGTCGAAGGCCTTTAGAAAGTGCGCGCTTAGCACAAACACACATACATACACACACACACACACACGCACACACACACACGCACACACACAGTCGCCGTCATAGGAAATGTCTCTCTCTCTCTCTCTCTCTCTCTCTTGCTCTCTTGCTCGTAGTATGGAAGACATAGCCACGTGCATTCAGCTGCGAGAGAGAGAGAGAGAGAGAGAGAGAGACGGGCAAAAATACTTGCCATGCTGTGCGAGAAATGCCCGTTTCCTTTCTATCGCCACGGTGTAAGAGCGAAAATTCCATTGGAATTTTCGCGCCTCGAGTGGGAGTGCTTTCGTATTATACATAGTTACATATACCATATGGATTAAGCATTATGCTGATGTGTACAATTTTTTTTTACATAAAGATAGTCGACAGCAGTTGAAATTTTTTATACGCAATGAGTTAATAGAAAAATTTAAAATGAAAAAAAAAACGAATATTTTTCAAGCTCTAAGCAATACCCGAACCAAGCATTTAAATATATAACCGTATATTAGCTGGCCTATATCTAAATTCCTTGGACTGGAATCCGCCAGTACAAGGATCGGTTGAAACTCGACGGTCAGTCCAATAGGACTGGATCACAGTCCTATTGAACTGTCGGCAGTTTACGCTGCAGAGTGACCGACGCTGTGTGCGCTTGCTTTTTGTTATTTACTGTCGAATTTCATTATTAATTGAATTTTTACTTGATGCTGCGTGATGTATCGATTGCCAAACATTTTTTCAAAGTTTTTTGATGCCAAAATCTATGTAGTATTTGAATCCAGTGGACTGGAGGAAGTCAACCGATCGTTGGACTGGTGGATTTCAGTCCATTGGACTGCGTTTCAGTCCAAGGAATTTAGAGTGGCATACGAAGATGAGCACAACGTATCAAATGAAAAAAAAGGAAAATACCATGTATAAGCGCGAGAACATCCGCGCGTTAGATCATATACGAATATAATTCATAAAAAGACTTGAAGAAGAAAAAAAAATTCTCCGCGTTGCCTCGTAAAATATTTATATGAAAGCTCGCGTCCGCGTCGCAGGTGTAATATGCATGTGTGTGTGTGTGTGTGTGTATCGCTTTCTTTTATACATACATGTGTATACGCCCGCAGATATAATATGCTCGCGTGCGGGCTCATTCATGCGAAATCTGAGTGTTTGTAGTGCATGTACACTCTTCGTGCTGGTGAGCTGGTGAAGCTTTTTTTCTTTCTTTCTTTCTTTTTTTCTGTATCGTGAAAAAAAGAAACGTGTGATGCAGTTCTTTGGATCTTCATGCTTTGCCATTGCAATTTTATTATTTTTAGTGTAGGGGTTTTCATCATTAACGTATAAGGATATGAAAGTCTGGCATGACGTAGACAAATATACTTCACACATATCACTTGTTCCAGTCGTATATATACGTAATCGAGGTTTTGACAGTTTTCGATCTTATGCTTAAAATTTAAATGAATATGTGAAAGTTCACGCCGAATAAATCTTTCGGCAAAAAAATGAAAGAATTCGTTGAGGGAATAGATTTTCTTTCGAATTAGTTTATAAACGATAACGTATCGATCGGAAAAGTAGATTTTCTTTTTTTTTTAACTTTCCAATCCGGTAACTCGACAAATTCTTACACGGTTACATCGAAATCGCTAGCGCAACGAATCAATACGCGTATGTGACGAAATCCAAAAAACAATACCTATTTTCTGAGGACCAGAATTGAAAATTTTTTTTTTCGCCGCTAGGGCTTCCG